>JACXVL010000720.1:0-23998 GCA_014898675.1 Athelia sp. TMB | reverse complement strand
CTTCTTATAATACAGTCTTGCGCTTCTTATCATCTCGCTTAGAATATAAGGCCCTTTTAATTACCAAATAATATCAATTTAAGACAGGGGGCTTATAATCTCGATCCGAAAGTTCCGACATAGATATCATATTCTAATTCTACTCTTTGCTATCCGTAAGAAGAGCAGCAATTGAGCTCAGTATCAATCTGCTTCGTGCTGGCGAAACAACGAAATCTGGCTAAGTCCAAATTCTCGCGCCACATCCGATTCGAATCGGCCTCGTGGTGGGCCCCGTGGTGCAGGCGTTTTGTTTCTCTTATCTTTCACCCATCTTTGCATTTCTTCCCCCACACTTCTTGCCCTTCTACATCGGCCTACTAGCACGATTCATCAGCACGATTTCCGCTTTTGTGATGCGGTGAGGTGTATATCTGACCTATATCTCCACTGACACTGCACAGCACTGCCGTCACTGACAGTCCCTGCTGAGCCTGCCCCACACGAGCTTCGGTGAGACACAGCGCCAGTCACTCCACTCCCCCACCCATCCACGTACTGAGCATCCTCGATACGGGAGGCACACCAATATTCAGGTTTCCCACTACCTGGAGCTTGCGCACTGCTTGCACGACATGTTCACAGTCCACGACTCCACAGCGAGGCTCGTCGCCTGGATCCTGCCGATCGATAACGTGTTTGGCGGGCTGAGGCTGGCCGCACACTGTGGTGGGAGTGATGACGACGGGCAAGTGTTACTGCTATCACAGGCATGTCAGTTGAGGAGAAGCGGCAGGCACAAATGGTGCTCGCAGGACGCATTGTTGATATTTTGCAGAACGTAGGGAAGCATCCGATGGTTTCGAGGAGCTTCGAAGTATGGCAATGTTCTTTCCTGTTGTATGCTATCACAATCCTTGCTGTATTACTAGTAAAATATACCAAATATCATCCATTGTCCTAAAAGATCGTGTCTCTATTATCTCTACTATGCACGAAACGATCTGCTACTCAACACTACCTTGCGCTACTAAGCCCTCCGTAGCAAGACTATGCCATTTATCTGTAGCCTGGCATAGTTTTACACTAACTCTACCCAGTGCTACTGGATACTACGTAGGATCGAGTCTATGCTATCAGACACTACGTAGAACTGGCACAGAGCTACGGGGTACTCCACATTAGGGGGGGGATGCTACCGAACCACCAGTGCTACCCAGCACTACTGCGCCCTCAGTAGCATCCTTACGTGCCTCCTGATGGATGGCCAAGTGTGTGCGAGTCTTTTGGCGGGTTTTATATGAAAACGGAAATAAACTGGTAGATGAAGGATAGCGGGCTCTTTGTTCAGCGTATCAAAAGATTATCGCTGAGCATGCCCTTCTGTGCGGTAATGTATCTGGGTAGCGACCGCAAAAAATTGGAATTCGAAAGCCGTGCACCGTGATGAAAACGCAAAGCCTTCATTACGGCGCGATTGCGCACTGTAACCCGGAGATTTGTAGGCACCGTGCTCTAGGCAGAGGACTCCCTTAGGTTCGCGATTCACAAAAGGGGGAAGAGACTCACGATCACAACTGACTAAACCATGCTTTGCGCGACCAGCATCTGCTAAACTCATCCGCACGGCGGCCAAAGCGCTCTTCAAATACAGCAGTGGCTCGCCTGGAATGGAAAGGAAGAATACATAGAAAATGGTCTTCAAGACTCAGTCATAGCGGAGAGGTCGTTGCTGCCTTCCTGGTCACCTAGGAAGGTGGTTGGTTGGTTGGTTGCTGCTCTTTTTTCATCGAATTTAAATGGAGTTACTGGTGGCAGCTGCCTTCGGGGAGCGTTGGCAAGTCTTGGGGGAGACCATAAGGGGAGTGTAAGGTAGCAAGAGATGCGGAAGAGGTGCGCTCTGGACGTGGTGCTGGCAAAACAGCGGACGCGCGGTCAACTTGAATTTATGGGTGAGGTATCCATGTGGTGGAAACTCGATAGAACGCGAAGAAAATCAAGACAAAAATATAGTATGTCTGGAGTGTCTAGGCGTAAATCCCCAGTGCTGGCAGGGAGGTCATTTGAGGTGGCAAGAAACCGGACAAAGCAAACGCCGCGTCGCGGTTCCGATCATTTACGCCAATCCGAAATCTTACCTTCTTCCAGTCAATGACTTGCACGCACAATATATCCAAGCTCCACTGGAACTGGCTGTGTGTCCTGGATAAAAATCGTCCAGCATACTCGCCTCAAGCAATAGAATTGAATGGGCCCATACACCCAGCTGGCGCGCCCTAGCGGCTGGCTAGCTTGAGCATTTGCCAAGTGAAAACGCGCTCAACTCGGAGAGGTTGCCCCAAATCAGCCCCCTTTTGTCTTAAGAGTAGGCCACCAGCTGCTCTGAAATCCTAAATATCTCGTAGACCACGGGCTTCAAGTAGTTGGTTGGTCTTTCTGGTCCACTCGCTAGAATGGAGCACGAGTTATGTAAGTCGAGGAGGTCATCTTTGGGGGCCTTCCAAGTTGCAGTGCGTGTACGAACGCCTTCCACCACAGATCTAGTAGGCAGTCGGTTTTCTGAGGCGAATACCACGTACTGACGACCTTGACAACAATAGGGCTGTTATTCTTGCGGGGCAAGTTTTGTTCGTCTCTTGCCTAGGTGGTCGGCGAAAATCCCAACCATCGTCGTGCTTTTGTTGCCCATTTGGTGGATCATGCTACTTCACGCCTCGCGGCTGCGACGCGACAGCCTCATTCTAGTGGGCGCCTTGCTCTTTGATTGGTGCTGATGCTAGTTCTGGGAATAGCGACACCGTCACGAACTTAGGCTCGCTTGTTTATTAGGTCTGAGACTGTAGCAGCTGTCGCAATCCTTCAATCACCCAGATGCTGTATGAAAGGTGCCCCCCTTCAGGAACAAGCTAAAGAACCACATGTCAGTCACGTGGCCTCCTGGGCATCGCGAGATCACCCTTCTATCTGGCCCAAATCAGTCTTGATCAGCGATGCTATTCTTGCTGGATACCCCACGAAGTAGGCCCTGTCGATTCGGGGAGATATGTTTCGTCAACATTCTACAGCGGGATCCTTGTTAGATCAACCCAACCGCGGAGTTTTTCATGCCTTGCTGTGGCGAAACACTGACAGCTGTATGTGCTGGCAGGGGGGTCGTTAGACAAGGACCTAGCTTCCTTCGCAACACCCACTTTTCTTTGTCACAAAAAATACAGACGAAAACGCGCTGGAATTTTAGGGAGGCGCGACTCGTCAAATTTCTGGGGCGGGATCCATGGGTGCGAGGAACACCGGCTTCTTTAATCCCTGCCGCCGCGTCCAACAACTGGTAGAAGTGCCCCTCATCAAAACTGTTGGACAAGAAATCCGTTCGTCTACCTTTCACTTCCGCCAAACTGCCATAGACTCTCAAACGGCGCGACCCCTAAGAGCAAAAGGACCAACCACGCACCTCCATAGACCGCGCCACTTCGTCTCAAGTATTTCTTACCTGCACCAACATTTACTCGCAACTGGCACATGGAATATCCAACAGGGGAGGCGCCCAATACCACGCGGACAGGAGGGATGATTTTTCGGTTGGAGTAGCTGAGGGGGGACAATGGGGAAACAGGTTTACTTTCGATGCTTCAAGTTAAGCAGGAGGGATGAAGCGCTTACCAAACCGCGATTTTCAGAGCGGCATATTGCGACTACTTAATCCCATTCCTTTTTCGTACCCCTGCCTACTGCACCATTCATCTCCTCTGCCATCATCATCTTTCACCACCTTCATCTTCCATACACACCTTCCAAGCAGTTGTCTATGACACGCGACCTAGTCAATTTACAGAATCCCTGCTGCAACCTCCCGGCAAGACTTCAACGCGTAGTTGACAAGTCGAACACCAACCAAATGACCACATCCAGCCCAGCTGCTCCCACTCACTACACCACGGTATGTCGCGATATCTTCTCTGACATGGGTTCTTTACTGACGCGACCCAGGATCTACTTCCAGTCGTCGCTGGGCCCTCGCCGGTCTGTTGCGCTACACCACCGACCTCAACACTAATCTCGAGGCATGTTGCCACGGGTTGGGCTCGGACATCGGGGCTTTCTGGTATGTGTACCGCCAATCAATCGACGGACTTATTGTTGATGTAGCTCGGCACACAGGATGCGGCTCGAGCACCAGTTCACTGCCACCGCGTTTCCGTAAATGTCATGAAGCGAACCCGGCGGCACATACCCTCTCCTGAGCAACACGATGGCCGAATGCAGCCACCGCCATTCATACCTCCAGCTGTTCAATAGCTGGTTTCTCTACCCGACTGCCCTATTCCAGAGACACGCTGTTAATGTGTTTTGATATGTCGCGCTTATCCACGCGTATCCACATTCATTCTCATCCCATTTTCATCACTCTTCATCTGCTCACATGCGCTAAACATCATACGCCATTGCAATCTCAATCTGTGAGTTATCTCACTTGTTGCATTATCGGCCATGCTAACTGTTCATCACCAAAGTATAGTGCTATAAACCACACTACCCGGAATACATCTCATTAACGCCGTTAACCTCCAATCAATCATAGCTCAGTGTATGCTAATTGCTCCCTCGCCCTGTTCGATCGTCATGACTGACTTCCATCCATAGATTACTTTCTGTACCTTTTTGCGCTCCGTGCCCCGGTCTAGACAATCACATTGTTTTAATACATAGACACTTTCATTGGTCTCATCTGCCGTGCTAGATGACCGCTGCGTAAGGTTTAGGAATCACATCCAAATAGTCATTATTTACAATATTACACATGGTTAGCAATTGAAAATAGCGAAAAACCATGCATTGAATACTGTCAACATACTATAGCATACCCCAGTTGGCCTCAGAACGAGACGAGGGCTTAGCATTTGCTTAATGCTACTGGCCATGCATATTCCCATCGTCATTCGGGTGATCCTATTAATGTTGTCATCCTACCGCGTCCATTCGATAGGTTACACGTGTAAGCACAGCGGCAGACGCCAAGCGGCTTACCTCAACCATAGGCTACGCCCTGATGGAGGCCGATAGTAATTGAGGATTTCAGACAAAAGAACAAACAAACAAAAATACAACAGTACGGGCACCGCGAGGCACAGTGCGACGATGAGTATTGTTTCGCTGAACTCCTCATGCCTCTCGTGCTCGTCGCGATGGCTGCTGTGCTGAATGCCCGCGAAGAAGTCTTCTGACTCAGATTTGGGATCAACGTTTTGTTCTGCTCTGCAGCGGTTTCTTGCTCACTGCAGGATGAACGTGTCAGTAAGAGGAAACTGAGCTCAGCATGATCCTTGTCACCATAAGGCGTGGCATTCTTGAAGTCTCCTTCTGTACTCGCCCTCTATTCTGCCTATGGATCTCGGCCATTGTCCTTTGAGCTTACTTGTAAACCGTCCAGGCTCACTAGTGAGCGCTACCTCTATACATTTCTATATGTCTGTATGCTCGCTACTAAATTATAGTGTTGGCTGAGGTCTGCTAACGAGTGTGAGGGACTATTGACACAATTAGAAGCAATGACAAAGACACATCACGATCATCGCCGCAATCCCACAGATCCAACCCAATCTTCTTCCCACACTGAGGCGTATGCCAGAAGCAAAGCATCAGATGCAGATGTTCTTCTTGAGCGCAACATCGAGGTGCCTTTTCCCTCGATAGCAGCCAAGCAGTACGCTAGCGCCGTTTTCGTACACCCACCCTTAATTCTATATCATGTGCACACTAGGCTGCGTTTCTGCCACGCCTTGCAATACCACGTAGCAATCGCAAGGTGCGCGTCTGATCGCGTCCCCGCTGATGCGGAAGCGGCGGTAGTGACAGTCACGGAGCTCGACGATCGCGTCCGTTTTGACTCGCGCGGTGCGCGTCAGGTGCAGTATACTCTTGTCCACGAAGGATGACCCTAGATAGGATCAGATGCTTCGAGTTTCCTGATGCTACCCTCCATTCAACTAGCAGGAGTTGGGGTCCGCGGTCCTGCGGCTGTTATGATGTGGTGGGTGGCGATTGAGGCGGCATTCAGCGGCTCCCAAGCATAACCAACTTGACAATGGGTTTCTTGTTGAAAAGATGTTTAAGATGCTCATTTGTGCCGTGGAGTGATGTTCGTTGTTCGCGACGGCTTAGGTAATCGAAGGAGCTGGATGACTTTGCCAATGAATATTGCACATAGTTCGAGATGCGGGGTAACTGATCAAGTCTGAAGAACCTCGGTAATTGTACAAGCCGTTATTTTCGTCATTGAATCGAGGCACTGCATACGGAGATAAGCGCGCAGTGTTCTAGGCATCCGATCAGGCTCATTATGAACGAGATAGGCGCATGAAAACTTACCTGGTATCTCGACCATGATCCCTGGCCAGAGCTTATTTCGACCGATTCGAGAGGCCTGGCGGACCAAGTTTTCGATTTCCTGGATCGATGGGGCGGAGGCGTGGGGTCCAGAGGGATGTGGGGACAGAGAGTGCTTGTCAAATGATGAAATAACCGATCACACTTGCTGCTCCAAGTTTCAGAAGACCAAGGTATGAGCTCGTTCAAATACAGTTCGATCGGGTGGATGTGACCGCGGGAGTCTTTCGATAGGATGTATTGATGGGAAATGACCTGTTGGTCGATGATATTATCCAGCCTGCTATAGAACCCTCGCTAAACGCGACCTGTGTAAAATGCTACACATAAATCAACGACGAAAATGACTTGGGAACCACCAAGATGAGATCTGGGGATGCCTATGCGCCGTAATGTAAACGCATAAACTGTGTTTTTGAACGCTGTCTGTGAACGCTGTCGGCTAGAACTTTGCTGGCGTCGTGTTCTAGGCGGAGCGTTTCATCAGGCTCACAGCGCATAAGCGGGGGGAAACGAAGACTTACGACTAAAGGTAAATGCATCATGCCCAGCAACTACATCCATAACTTCTTTAGAGGGTGGTCAAATGCTCTTCGAAATAATCGTGGCTAGCAGGTGGACGGTCAATGGAACGAGAAAATGGCCCCTGCACATGGTAACTGTCAAAGGGCCGTTGTCGTCATTCCTAACCCAGGAAGTGTAGTGTTCGTCGGTGACCACTCTATCGAGTTTAGGTAGTTGCCGGCGGGAAAACGGTGTCCTTTTACGAAGCGGTGGGTGGTTCATATAGTGAACCGCGAGGGAAGAACGTAGGCCAGCGGATAGACAAATTGCTGGCAAAGCAATGGACACGGCTGGCTGATTGGCTTGAGGCGAAGGTGGAATATCCGGGTGGTTGGCACTCAATATAATGAGAAAAGGGGAGGGGGGTGGATTAGGACAAGCAGATGAGACCTTAGAGATTGTTGCAAACCCCAAGTGCTGGCAGAGGGGGAGGTAAAACCTGGGTAAATCCAGAAGAGCCTGAGAAATCAAAAGCCTGATGCATATGAGTGGTTCCGACGATCGAACGTCTGTTCGTCAGGCGCATTGTCTAAGTTGCCTTCCCCTACACATTGCACACGCAAATATATCCTGGCTCCACTGGAATTATCCCTGTTCTCTGGATAAAAAGCCATAGACTTGCCCATCTCGAGAATATTTGAAAACAACTGAATCGACACGCCCAAGCATTATGTTATGACCTCGTATTCACCCTGTTCAGACACGCTGCAAGTTTCTTGCCCCAGATTGGCCCATTTCTGTCTCGTTCGAGACCTAAATAGCCTCGTAAACTTGCAGGCATAAAGTATCTGTGGGTCCTTTCTGGCCTACGTGCTGGAGGGGATCACCGGTTGTACAGGTCAAGAAGATCATCCCCAGACCTTCCACGTCGCTTTGCGAAGAATACATACCAACCATCACAGATACGGCAAGCTATTCACTCCTCGTTGTGAACTTTGGCGGCTGACGATGTTGACAAAGGCGGCTATTTTGTGTTCGCTTGCGAGATCATGCTGCTTTGTCCTAAACGGATAGTCTTTTGCTTCGGACGATAATCGAACTTTGGGTCCTGTCCGTATATTTTGCTTGTCTTTACCATCCGGTGTGTTCCATCCCTGCATGCCCCGCAGCTGCAACGCAGAGTCCTCGTTTCAGTAGCGTGCCTTGCTCTCTGTTTGTTGTATGAATGATAGCTGAGTTGACATCGACAGGATCTCATGTTCTTTCTTTCTCTCTTATCGTTCAAATTGTAGCAGCTGTCGCAACTTGTCAATCAGTCTGATGCTGTGAAGGGTGCCCGCGATACAACTACCTCAGTCACGTGGCTATACGACCTGGTGTATCTGGTCCGCTTGGGATTTGGCTGACGAAACTATCTTTGTTGGATGCTTTTCGAGGTTGCCGTGGAAAGTAGAGCGCTATCACTTGGGAATACTTCGCCGACATCTCTCTGGGGAGTTAGATGAGCCTGACCACGGATTCTTTTGATGCCTTGCTGTGTCGGATAACTGACAGGTATAAGTGTCTCCGCCTGCGCATGGGCATCAGATAAGGACCCAGCCTCAATTTCAGCAGGTGTCTTTTCCTCTGGGTGTGAAATGCAGACGGACTTGCAGTGGCTCTTCTGGGAAGCATGAGCTCTCCACGATCCTGGAGCGGGATGGGTGTTGAGAACCTGCCAACGGGCTCTTTCCCCACGTTGCATCAACCACGGACAGCTGGTGGAAACATCTCCCGTTAAGTCTGTTAAATGAAAGTGATTCGACAACTTTCGCAACGCCCATCTCCCGCTCTCCCCGTGCTGTCAGTACCCCTTTAATGCCACGACCCTTATCACTATTAGGACTAATCATGCATTATTGAAGACTACGCCACCGTGTTTTATGCGTTTCTCATCACCAGGAGCCTTTTCGCATCCCCTTTTCGCAACTAGCGGAAGCAACGACTAGTATGAGGCGCACACAATACTCTACGAATTAGATCGAAGTAATTTGGTTGGACGAGCCGAAGAGAAATGGTGAGAGGGGCTCATGTAGACTTCATTCCTCAATTTAAGCAGAGTTATTGAAGCGTTAACCAGATCATGGCGTGCCGATGGGCACCGTGTCTGTTTACCTTTTTTTTTCACCCACCCTCTCTTCGACCCTTGTCTTCTTCCATCATTTTCATCTTTCAAACACATTCACCAAGTCATTACTTATGCCACACGACCAGGAAAATTTACGAGATATCGACAATCTCTCCCTACTAATTCAATGTGCAGACAGCGCGTCCTGCATGATACAACCGCCTATATTTCGATTAGCTTGTTGGGTCAATAAATGGAAGATTATTCGAAATACGTCACTCCGGCAGAACCACTTCACCAACATAAACCAGTCCCCAGTGTCAAACATCCCCAGACCTTCACTGGTGTGTTCAAATCCATTATTGCACGTCATGCCATTGCTGACACCAACGCCAGTGCCGAGACCTGTTTCGGCAGGCTGGAGTCAACATTCGAAGCATCATAGTACGTCCCTGAACTCGATCGACGGAAATGATACTGAAGTATCTCGCATGCAGAATGCAATTCGAGCAGTGGTCCACTTCCGCCGCGTTTTCATGAATATGATGAAACGAATACGATGTTGCCAAATACCTCATGAACACGACGCTCAGAAACCACCGACTTTCATACCCCCGGTCATTCAATAACTAGTTGGCACTATGTGGCTGCTCTGCTCTCAAAGACTTTCTGTTCAAGCAATTTAGACGGCACACCCACCCACCCACGTTCATTATGACTCACCCTGAAAATTCCCATATTGTAGGTCGCCTAAGCATGCTGCTTCATTGATCATCCTAACGTTTCACCACCAGAATTTAGTACCATAAAACATTGCCTAGAATATACTCCATAAAGACCAGCTTTCAATAGCTCAGCGCCCGTGTAGGCAAGTTCAATTTAGCTTCTGATCACCATGCCTAACCTCTACGCGTAGATTATCTACTATATACTTCCGCGCTCTATCACTCCTTCAAAGAGATGCCAAGTGCGAATACAGCTATGTTTGGATTTGTAGGCCCTGGGAATCTAGCAACGACTGCTTCAACCCTTGCTTTATTCCAAACGGTCGGTTGAAAGTGCTCCCTAGCACCCCACAAGACCGTTCGCCAAGATCTCAGCGTCTTCCTTACCGTACACCTTTTGCTTTTCCACAATGCCAATCATCAAAAGCTGTGACCTGCCACTGTAAAGACACAGCATACACCGCTGCCGAGTCCGCCACCGCGGTTCCAACATTTCTCACTCCCGCGACTGGCGGGTACGACGTCGATGCGCCACTAACCCATATGCATATGCCAGCGCCCGGACACGTTCTGATGGATGGATCGGCTCTCAAGACTTCCTCGTGCGTGCCTCAGCTTAACGGACATGTATAGTGTTAACGGACTTCGGTACATAGAACCTCCAGCAGTTGTCCACTGCCACCACCACTTCGTAAATACGATGAAGCGAAACAGACGATTCCAAATGCCTTTCAAGGAATAAACACACTTAGATTTCACCCCATCACTCATACCATCGGTCCTACACAACTGCCCCGGCGCGAAAATACTTTGATACGGAATTTTGCAATGCTCTATTTAGGCGACACCCATCCAAACCACGCCAAACCACGCTTAATGCTGTCCCGTCCTGTCATATTGTGAGTTGTCCTAACTCCATTGTTTTGTTACTCACACTGACTATACAACACCAGCATAGATCGCACTATCTGAACTTATCTCCTAATGTAAAGCCAATTTTTACTTACTGTACGCCAATCATTCGAACTGCTGACACTGTTTGACTGACTTCTATGCCATAGAGTACTTACGATATGCCTACGAGCTCCAAGCCTTGATCTAGACAGTCACGGTCTTTGAATACATGGCCACAATCGTTGTGTTGTTCACTGTATTGAATCACCTCTGTGTGAGGTCTCTAGAGCATTTGCAGAAGTCTTTTCATGCAAGATCGTTCAGAGTTGACGAGTGATAGCAGCATGTATTAAATACTGTCTACGTCCTACAGCATGCCCCAGTTAGGATCAGGACCAGGCGGGAACGCAGCAGCCGCTGGCTGCTGCTGTCCATCACCATTATTATTGTTATTCGCGCCATTCCCCTCTGTCTCCCGGCGTACCCGCTCGACGAGCCGCGTGCGCACGTACAGCAGCACGGATACCGCGAGGCACAGCGCGACGAGGAGCATTGTCTCCCCAAACTCGTCATGTCCCTCGTACTCGCCACGGTGGCCACCGCGCAGCGCACCCTCGAAGTAGTCCTCCGGCCCAAGGTCGGAGTCACGCTCTTGCTCTGCGTTTCGGCGCTCTCTCGCCCACTGCAAGATAGAAGCGTCAGCGAGGGGATATGCATTATGGGCGCAAGAGACTGACCTCGACATGATCCTCGTCATCCCTCGGCGGGGCGTCTTGGCCGCGTCTCCGCGTGTATTCTTCTTTTGCTTTGCCCATGTACCACGGCCCGTCATCTTCGACATGCTCACTGGCGGGAAGCCCAGGCTCGCCAGCGGGCGCTGCCTCCGCAGAATCTTGCCCGTGTGCGTGCCCGCCATCCAGTTCACGTGCAGCTGCCGCTGTTCGTGCTGCCCTTCGCTATCAGGGACCATCAAGAAAAGAGAGATAAAGAGGCCCACCATGGTCATCTTCGAAATCCCACAGATCCAGCCCGTTCTTCCCGCCCTTCAGCGTATGCCAGAAGCTGCGCGCGTGCAATTTGATCAGCGAGAGCAGCACGGGCAGATACGCTTCCGAGTTTGTCTCAAGCGCCATGTCGTAGTGCCTCTTTGCCAGGTGGTAATCCTGCGGCACGCCGACGCCGTTCTCGTACATCCACCCCAGGTTCCACATCGCGAGCGCGCTGAGCTGCGTGTCCGCTGCCGCCTGGTAGTAACGCGCGGCCGTCGCGAAGTGCGCGCCCGACGCGGCCGCTTCCCCGCTGACACCCAGGCCATGGTAGTGGTAGTCGCCGACCTTGACAAGCGCGTCGACGTTGCGCTGTGCGGCGGAGCGCGTCCACTGCGTCAGCGCGAGGCGCGCAGTGTCGTTCGAGGGGACCGTGGGCGAGAAGCGTGTCAGGCGCAAAATGCTCTTGTCTGCACACAGACCAAAATCAGAATCAAATTCAAATTCAAAGTAAACGCAGGGGGCCGCCACGGACCTTGATCAAGCACAAATGCAAGGTTGTTCTGTGCGACCTCCGACCCGCGCTCCGCTGCGAGCCACCACTTGAGCAGCGCCATCTCGCGACTGCGGTCGGTGCCATACGCCCACGCTGCGTCTGCCTCGAGCAGTAGGTCATCGCCCCACACGCCACGCTCCGCGACGAGCTTGTAGAACGACACTGCTACCGCGCAAGAGCCTGTGGACAGTGCGGAAGAGGACGCCGGTGCACCAGGCGCGGACTGGAGCAGCGCGAGGTAGTAGTACGCCTCGAATGGCGAGCCCTGGCGCACAGCTGTCTCAAAGTACGCTGTTGCCTTCCGTAGATCGCCCCGCTCTGGAAATCCCAGCCTCATCAGCACATACTCCGCATCCGGCTGGAGAGATGCGACCCACCATAGTGCCACTTGCCCAGATTCACCTGCGCTTCTGCAAGCTCCTCCCTTGCCGCAGCCTGCAAGTGCGCGAGCGCCTTCTGCTCGTTCACCTGCCCACCCACCAGCCCATCCCGCCAGATCACCCCAAGCGCATTGTGGCTCTCCCGGTCCCCCGTCTCCGCACCGCGCTCGAACCACATCCGCGCCACCGCCGGGTCCGCCCGCACGCCCTCGCCGCGGAGGTACATCCGGCCCAGGTACCCCGCCGCGGCGCCCGCGTACCCCACGCCCTTCGCGCGCCCGTCCTTCCCCGCGACATACGCCTCGTCGCGCGGCGCGTGGAGCGCGTGTGTGAGCGGCGAGTGCGGCGGTGGCGGGTCGCGCGGCCACACCGTGCGCGCGATGCGCAGGAAGTAGTGCCGCGCCTGCGCAAGGTCGCGCGGGACCCGCCCAACACCCTCGCCGCCCGACGCGATGCCACCAGGTGCAGGGTAGATGGAGCCAGAGTAGAAGATCTTGCCAAGGCGGTAGGAAAAGTCTGTCTCGCCGCGGTCCGCGTTGAACTACGAACTGTCAGTGCTGGTGAAAGGTGCGAAAAAGGGGAGACTTACGCTATAGTACTCGAGCACGTCCTCCCACGTTTCGCCAACGGCGCGTGCCTCGCCCGCCTTGATCGCAGGGCGGAGGACGTTCATCCCTGTGCTGGCGACGCTCGCCCCGGGGCCGTACACGCCGCCCTCGAGGTCAGACAGCCGCGTTGGCGTAAGCGGGAGCCTGCGCCCGAGCGGTGGGCCCGCATAGAACCGCTCCATGGCTGTCCCATAGATTAGGCCCCACTCGAACGGCGACATTAGAACTGAACTCACCTTGGTGCGCCGCCTGCTCATACCAGCCCACCGCGCGCCCACAGTCCTCGCCCGCACCGACGCCGGCCCAGAAGCGGTACGCGAGCGCCATCTGCGCGCCCGAGTCGCCGCCGTGAGCGGCGAACGTGTAGAAGAGCTGTGCCTGCGCTTGGTCGACGGGCGTCACGCCGCGGTAGCCCGTCGCGTGGAAGAAGGCGAGAAACGCCTGCGAGGACGCATTGCCCGTCCGCTCTGCGTGTTGCGAGAAAGAGGCATACGCAAGGGCGGGCGCGGAGGGGAAGTGGAATGTAGGCGGGAACTGTATAGCAATTAGGGTTCAGTTCACATGTAGCGATTATGGGAAGGGGAAGGACGTACGAGGGATATGTGCGCGAGCTTATACAGCGCCTCCTCACTCCCGAGCTCGGCCGCGTGCTGCAGCAGGTCAGTGATCTTCACCGCCTTCCTGCGCCCCTCTCCCGTTGGCTTCCTCCTGCCCGTGCTGCCCGCGCCTCCGATATTCTCAAGCAGCTTGCGATAAAGCTTCACGCCGATGCGCACCGCGCTACCCACGGGGCCCTCGCCCTGGAACGCCGTGAGGGACGTCAGGATAGCGCTGTCTGGGGCCGGTGCAGCGGGTTCAGGCTCACGCGCTCGCAGGAGGGTGGAGAGAGTCGCAATGGCCGCGGAGTATGCGCGCGCCGCTTCAGCTTCAGGTTCTTCTGGGTCCTGGCGCGGGCTGGGGTGCTGAGGATACGTCAGTTCACCGCCTCTTGTAATCCATTAGAATTGAGCTCGATCGAACTCACTGTGTCTCCTGGGACGCCTGACGCAGCGGGGTGGGATGGCTCCTGCATACAAGGAGTTCGTTAATATGAATTAAACCATTGAAATTGCGGACTGGGCTTTACATTGTCTAAGGACAGTCCGTTGTCCCGCCTTGGAGGCTGAGCAGCTGAGGAGGCGGCGAGGGCGATCAGACCAAAGGCGAGCCATGTCGCTTTTCGAGCGCGAAGTTTATGGGATCTCATATATAGTAGCAGGAGTCTGCCGAATGTGAGGTCGCAAGAGGAGCTGCAGTACTAGTGATGTGGATAGTAATATTGTGTGTGACACGTATTTGCGGGCTGGCCAATGTAAGCGATCTCGTGACCACTGTCTCCCTTCATCACTGCCAGTAAGGCTCGCACTCGGAGCCAGTGCTCGAGTTTGTTACTTACTATTTAGCTATACACGGCTCGAGCACTACTAAATTGTGAGACTGCGTATTTCCCCACCCCTTACCCTCGCATCCCAATCTCGCTGAGTGGATCGAAAATTAGCATTGGCGCATCCAAAATGGAGAATGTATTGGTGAACGATATCTCGAAGCTTGACGTACGCATCTCTTTCTCCTCTGTTAACAGCATGTTGACGCTGTTTCCTGCTTAGCTCTCCGCGACAGACGCACATGGACCAAACTCGCACCAACTATGTGATATCGAGCCTCTGCCTTCCGGGGCTAGGAGAACGCGTCGTATCTTCTACTACGGTTGGGTTATTTCCCCGGAGTTCCTCCTGGAATACGCACCATCGCCTAAAATCACCCTACGTTCTTACTCGGACGGCTTGGACGGCTTGAGGAAAATTTCCAGATACAAGCACCTCCACTGGGTCAACGGATACGTCGCAGACGGGGAGGACCTGCCGCACATGGACGTCGGCATGGAGGGCAGGAAAGTGTCTGACCTGCTCGTCGTCACCGCCAGTTTCACCGGCAAGAAGACTGACAAGCATTTGCATAACCGGAGACCTACAGTCGCACAGATGGCCAAGCTGATAGAACTGTTTCATGGCGAGAAGCCCTCTTGGCACATGGACGGACAGCCTAAAGATTTTGTTCACGAGTACACCCTCCTCATGGATCTGGATGATTGACAATTGGTAAACAATCATATGCACGAAATAGCTTTTGACATTCTTTGAACATGTCGCCTTTGATACTAGATGCATTGTAATCCTGAATGTTGGCGTGCAACTCGCTAGGCAGATCGTGCATTATCGAATAATTGCTTGACAACCTGACCGACACGGACCCCAATGCTGATCATTCAGTGGTCCATGAGCATTATTCTCCTAGACATCCTTCAAGTGCTCGTTCCTCGTTCTTCATGAGCATCCGTGGATTTACGACCCAAAGCTGAACGTAAGCCCCGTTACAGCCCCTCCGGCATTGATTCATGGCTTTCAGACGATGGATGCCCTATCTATGTTGCTGTGGCCGCTCATCCGATAGAAGCACAGTGGAGGCTAAATATAGGGTTGAGCTGGCTGGCGTTACCGCCCAGCAGCCGCAAGCAAGAGGTGCATATCGGCGCGATTTCGTCCATCCTGGGGGAGGGCGGACATGACATCCCCCTCGTGCATCTTTCCCACCTGTCTTTGAGCACGCACCAGCATGTCCTTGCCCAGGTCTGAAGTTTGACGTGGCGTTATATATCAAAAATAGCAGTAATACTGTGACACGTATTTGCAGGCTGGCCAATGTAAGCGATCTCATGACCCCCTCTCCTCCAATCATTGAATTTCGATCAACCTCCAATAGGACTCCGGAAGCTCCCCCTAAGGTCTGTCCGATTTTTGCGCATTTGAGGCCCAAAATTGGCCCGACGTTTGTCCAGGGATTGTGGATTTGAGGCTCGCGCGAGATCCATGTTTGTCCGCCGATTGCGGATTCGAGGCCGGAGGCCTCGAGATTTTTTTCTATACCAAGGTCCATCAGACGCCTCTAGCAGCCATTTTATACGCTTGGTTGACGTTTCGTACTCGTCTCGTTATGTGGTCAGAGTTTTGAATGACACGGTATCCGCATAATATATGCACACAATTTACCGGCAATTCACTCAGTTTTGACTGATTTTGATGGCGAAGATGGCAATTCTAAATCACTTACCGAACAGTCGCGGCAAAACCCCAAAACGGGCTCGATCGTGACCGATTTCTCAATCTCGACGGCTCCCTCTCCCAATTTCATCATATCAAATTTGCAACATGTCTCTTTTGCTCTAGTCTCGGTATTGGTGGCATTCTATCTGTCTAAGACTCGATCCATATCCTAATCCTCATCTCCTTCTGAGGGCCAGAGACCAGGATTCAGCTCCTTGAGACGGGCGGCCAGAAGCTTGGAGGCTCTATCAGACTTCTGAGTATCAAGAACAAGTATCTCATTATTTGCGAAGAAAGCTGTCAGCGCCGCTGCGATGGTGGTGTCGCCAGGGTGGGAAGATAAAATCGATGAATCGTTGACGTCGGCATCGCTTGGCTGGTAACTTGAATCGGAATTAGCTTTGAGTGGCGCAACATCTCCGCGCCGAATCTCAAGGTAGAACCATTCAGGGCCACTCGCGGCAAGTGCACCTAGGACCTGGAGATGCGGATCGTTGTGGAATGCGCGACGAGCTTGCTGGTGAAGCTGGCCTATGACAACATGCCATTTTGTACGTAAGAATCCGGCCGGCTTTATCTCAACAAGGAGATCAACGCGAGAGTCTATAACTTTCACTGCATCTTCACGCATGCAATGCAGCATCCGCAAAAAGTCTGGGATGCGAGTCGAGCGGATCTTCTCAGCTGCGATAAAGGCAGAGCGCTGCTTCGTGTTCAGACCTCGGGGATGAAGTTGCGAGTCGCATGGAATCTCCCCTTGTGGAGCGGAAAGAGTTGATGCGGAAATTGGTATGGATGGAGCTGGCGCCCGCGTCTTCCAAGACTCCAGGATATCGAGTTGATCAGGACTGGAGGGTCGGTCCTGTTCATCGTCGCTTTGGTCATCGTCCTCACAGTCGCTCGCGTCCTGAGCCTCGTCCGATTCGGGTTTGTCACAGTACGCGACGAGAGAGTACTGTGGGTACCAGATTGGCACTGAAATCGTCTGGGCATCCTCGCAGACTTGGGAAAGGTATTTCCCGAAATGTAGGGACCAAACAGCATACCACGGTGCTTCTCTTTGGCTTGGATCTTCAGTAGCATCATGTAAAGCAAGTGCCAGTTTCAGTTCTTGATGATTCATGCTCTTCACCCGTTCCATAGGTAGTCGATACATAACCGCTTTAACAAACACAAGCTAGCTCAGAAATCTGAAAAATAGGAACGAAATTTTGTAGGACAGCTTACCAGGGGTGTGAGCTGGGATGCGTTGTCATTTTGTCGCAGCATTCGGTCTGGCGCCTTTGTAGCTGAGAGGAGAGGAACAATTGCTACCGACGAACATACTCCAGGCGGCAGGAAGCGGTTTTGAGATCTGAAAGGATGTGTAGTGAGCTTGCATACGTGCCACAGATGACAGGCAAATGTGACCATCTGATGCTAAATGTGGCAAATTTGGTGCCACGAATCTTCTGAAGCACCAAAAACCACACTTCTCGGCATGCTATGATAATCTAGGGTGAGGGCCAACATGATGGCCAGAGGCTCAGGCTGTGCACCCTCGAGCTCGACACAATCATGGGGCTTCCTTGCCACCTTGAAAGCACACGATGGGGTGGCAGACTCACGGGTCCTTGGCTGATCTTAATCGCAGTACGTATCATTGCATCAATCTCAGATTGGTCACGCATAGCTTGTTAATTTCGGTTCCTAGGTGGCACAGAGAAGATTGTGTACGGCGTACGCCTCCGCGGAGAATTCTTTAACTGAAATTCTGGCTCTTTTTAGGGAAATTTGAAATGTACATTCCTTTGAAGGGATCAGGGTCAGCATGGAGCAATGCGTGAATGGTATATATTCATCAGTCGAGCTTTGATCGAAATTTAATCTTTGCCACTTGGTCGAATGCTCGTGTAATATAACAGTCTCACCGCCTTCAATAACTGTTTTCTGTGATTCAAGACATTTGATTCTCGCCTGTTTGCCACCCGTCCGAGTGGCCAATGACACCTGTCACAATGAATGCCTGCTTTTTGATCTGATGAACATGCAATATATATCAATTGGTGCTTTGAGACGAGAACGCACGTGTGCGTCTTTGCATCATTGGAGTGTATTTGCAGCGATATTTTTCAAAAGTCTCAGCCAATCAGAGAGCAGAGACTTCTTGTAATTTCCTTTCCCAGAATTTTTATCACCTTGCAAATACACTCTATTGCGTACACGACTTTCGAAAGATTTCGATCCCTGGTGGCAGTGGTGGCGTAAATCAAAATGTAATTGTGGCAGAACACGTGGCCATTGTACAGCGTCGGGCCGAAGATTGCCGCTCATTACTGTGATCACTAGTCACAAATGCTACGCCACACAACGCGAGAAAATCGCGCTGTTCACGTAAATATGCAAAATGCTGTAAGGGTCGCACTTACTATTTAGCTATACACGGCTCGAGCACTGCCAAATTGCGAGACTGCGTATTCCCCCATCCCTTACCCCCCTCGCATATAATCTTGCTGAGTGGATCGAAAACTAGTATTAGCGCATCCAAAATGGAGAATGTATTGGTGAACGATATCTCGAAGCTTGATGTACGCATCTCTTTCTCCTCTGTTAACAGCATGTTGACGCTGTTTCCTGCTTAGCTCTCCGCGACAGACGAACATGGACCAGACTCGCACCAACTATGTGATATCGAACCTCCACCTTCCGGGGCTAGGAGAACGCGTCGTATCTACTACTATGGTTGGGTTATTCCCCCAGCGTTCCTCCTGGAATACGCATCATTGCCTAGAGTCACTCTACTTTCTTACTCGGACGGCTTGAAACGCTTGAGGAAAATGTCTGGGTACAAGCACCTCCACTGGGTCAACGGATACGTCGCAGACGGGAAGGACTTGCCGCACATGGAGGTCGGCATGGAGGGCAGGAAGGTGTCTGACTTGCTCATCGTCACCGCCAGTTTCATCGGCAAGAAGACTGACAAGCGTTTGTATGATCGAAGACCTACAGTCGCACAGATGGCCAAGCTGATAGAGCTGTTTCATGGCGAGAAACCCTCGTGGCACATGGACGGACAGCCTAAAGACTTTGTTCACGAGTACGCCCTGCTCATGGATCTGGATGATTGACAACCGGTAAACAACCACACGCACGAAATAGCTTTTTTCATTCTTTGAACATGCCGCCCTTGATACTAGATGCATTGTAATCCTAAATGTTGACGTGCAATTCGCTAGGCAGATCGTGCATTATTGAATAATTTCTTGATAACCTGAACGACACAGACCCCAGTGCCAATTTGAATCATTCAGTGAGCCATGAGCACCCATGGACTTACGACCCAAAGCTGAACGTAAGTCTCCGTTACAGCCCCTCCGTGTGTGATTCATGGCCCTAGGACGATGGGTGCCCCATCTATGTTGCTGTGGCCACTCATCCGACAGAAGCACAGTGGAGGCTAAAAATAGGGTTGAGCCGGCTGGCGTTACCACCCAGCAGCCGCACGGAAGAGGTGCATATCGGCGCGTGCTTTACCTATCGCTTCTCATTGCACAACCATTTGCATAAACGCTCTCAATCCTGGATTCACTCATCCAAGGCCTGCTCCTGCACTCACTGTGGCAGGTGGCTGAGATGCAGTCCAGGAGGCTCGCCGCCGATCTGTGGCTTGTGCGTGTCGAGGACAGTCCGTTGTCCCGTCTTGGAAGCTGGGCAGCGGAGGAGGCGGCGAGGGCGATGAGACCAAAGGCGAGCCATGTCGCTTTTTGAGCGCGAAGTTTATGAGATCTCATAGTAGCAGGAATCTGCCAAGTGTGAGGTCGCAAGAGGAGCTGCAGTACTGGTGATGTGGGTAGTAATACTGTGAGGGCCGACGCGTACTAGTAAAGTTTGCAGGCTGGCCAATGTAAGCGAAGGTAAGCGATCTCGTGACCTACCCTCCAATCATTGAATTTCAATCAACCTCCAATAACTACTGTCAGCACTTGAAAGCAGACATCACCGAGCTCCATCGCAACTCCTCGATTTCTTCAAGGTCATTAATAGCCGTCAACTATTCATCGCAATGACTCTTCGGACATTGGCACATATCCCTCCCATCACCATTTTCGAGCCTGTCGAACTTGAACATTCTTTGGCTTCTTCCAACTCCCAGTACACTCTTATCAAAAACGATGAACTCATACAGATCTACACGGAGATCGGCAGAGTACAATCATACTTGCATCGAATCATTCAAACCATGGATGGATGCCCAATCGATGCGCAGCCAAAGCGGCCTGAGGACAAGAAGCCCGCTGCTCATCGCGTGCCTCCCGAAGTTCTCTCATCCATCTTCGCACAACTTGTGCCACCTCAGGCTCAGAAGGAGTCTGATCAGATCGTCTTTCCTAAAATGGCAGAGATCCTTCTCCCCGGGCGCGTATGTAGGCCATGGAGGGATGCTGCCGTCGCGACGCCCATTCTCTGGTCGTCGCTGAGCTTTGACCTCGATCCCCGCTTCACCGAGAAGGTGACAGAGATAGGCAGAATCTGCCTTGAACGCGCAAAGAATCATTCATTGTCCATCCAGCTACGGGATGCCCGAGATGGGGAGCCTTGTCATCCGATCATCCCAATGCTGCTTATGCGTGCCCATCAGTGGTACAACCTCTGTCTGCGGACATCTCCCTCCGTGTGCCCAGAGCTTCTCAATGCCAGGGGAAGAACAACACACCTTCGTCGTCTCGACGTCGGCGTAACTGGGAACCCACGAACATTTGACACCTTCGAGATCTCCCCGCAACTTCGTGCCACTCACTTGCACTTCCCTGCACCAACTGCCACGTGGAATATATACCCTTGTTTGCCGTGGAGCCAGCTGCAACACATTTCTTTTGAAGGCTCGGCCCTGCACTGCTTCAGGATCATCTCTCTCGCGCCGAATCTGCTCACTTTTAGCGCGAGCACTATAGACCGGCTCAGACGCCCAGATTTTCCGGTTTGCAGCCATGCTCATCTGCGCAAGTTGACTGTGGATGCACGGAAAGGCAGTGACCTCCTCGCGTACCTCCTTCTACCGGCACTGATGAGCCTGGATTACAAAGGCTCGGCCCTAGGTGTCGAGTCGTTCATAACGCTGGTCCAGCGCTCAGGTATTGGGCTCTCCTTCCATGAGCTTTCTCTAACAATCACCGGAAGTAACCATAATCGAGGTTGCGGTGGCATCGTCCAGATTCTTCATCAGTACACTCCTGATCTGGTAAAGCTCTCTGTTTCAGATTTCCGTCTTAAAGAAAATCTCTGCATGACTTCAGCCGATGAGCGCAATTGGCCTACAGAATCCAAACCCGAAAGGATCGAAGTGATCAATGAGGCGTGTCATCATCTAAAATGGGTCCGTGGTGAAGCCCACCAATCGATCAATTTCTCACTCTTTAACGACATTAACCCAAGGTATACCACCATACCCGATTCCCCCACTCCTTGCTTGTCCTTCCTTCCAAAATTGAGGCACCTGGTGCTATCGGGCCCCTGGAGCATCGACTACAGCCTTGTGCTGGACCTGGTCGAGTCCCGATGGCGGGAGATCGAACAGAGCGAAGAGCTCACGAGGCTCGAATGCATTGAGATCAACCACAAGCCATGCGCCCACGGGAGGCACTCGCTTACTCCTTTCCGAGCGGCTTCAACCTCAGATGAGCGCGCTTTGGCGGTGCTCCGCCTTTATCGCGCTGAAGGCCTGCGTGTGTTGGGCCCGGCTATGGACGGGGTTGAGTGCGTGAGATGCATCGAAGAAGATAGAACGCGAGAACAAACAATTATACATGGGTGATTGTGGATGTTTGTTGTTGGCTTGCCGCAGCTGGCCAATTATGTTGTTTTCATTCTTGTTAGGTCTTATTCGCTCAGTACATTTTGTCCAAGCTGATACCTTGACTTTTTCGCAGTACGCGTAGTTTTTTCGTGACCACTTTTGATCGCTGGAGGGTTGTGAGTGCTGCAGGCATGTGCATATCGTTGTTCCAGTGGATGTGGAGCAACGATGTTCCCAGAGCATCCATGTAGTCTTGCTGACCCCACTGCCAGCGAGGTAGCTCGCGACTTACAGTAAGACATAGCGATTGACCAATCATACCTTGGGAAATATGACAATCCCAACTCCCGAGAGCAGGAGGGATATCGTTCAGGGCCGGCCAGAACTGCTGCACACTTAGACTGGTCATGATCACGAGTCTAAGATCTCATATCAAATTCGCAAATATGTCTCTTTTGCTCTAGTCTCTCGCTATTGGTGGCATTTCATCTGTCTAAGACTCCACATCCATATTCATACCCTCATCTCCTTCATTGCCTGTGGGCCAGAGACCAGAATTCAGCTCCTTTACACGGGCAGCCACTGGCAGAAGCTTGGAGGCTCGTTCAGACTCCTGGGTATTAATTTGCTATTTTACATACACGGCTCGAGCGCTACTAAATTGTGAGACTGCGTATCCCCCCACCCCTTACCCCCCTCGCATTACAATCTTGCTGACTGGATCGAAAACTAACATTAGCGCATCCAAAATGGAGAATGCATTGGTGAACGATATCTCGAAGCTCGATGTACGCACCCGAGTCTCTTTCTCCTCTGTTAGCAGTATGTTGACGCTGTTTCCTGCTTAGCTCTCCACGACAGACGCGCATGGACCAAACACGCGCCAACTATGTGATATCGAGCCTCCGCCTTCCGGGGCTAAGAGAACGCGCCGTATATACTACTATGGTTGGGTTATTCACCCAGCGTTCCTCCTGGAATACGCACCATCGCCTAAAATCGCTTTACGTTCAAGTCCTTACTCGGAGGGCTTGTACCGCTTGAGGAAAATGTCCAGATACAAGCACCTCCACTGGGTCAACGGATACGTTGCAGACGGGGAGGACCTGCCGCACATGGAGGTCGGCATGGAGGGCAGGAAGGTGTCTGACCTACTCATCGTCACCGCCAGTTTCATCGGCAAGAAGACTGACAAGTATTTGCATGATCGGAGACCTACAGTTGCACAGATGGCCAAGCTGATAGAGCTGTTTCGTGGCGAGAAGCCCTCGTGGCACATGGACGGACAGCCTAAGGAATTTCTTCACGAGTATGCCCTCCACATGGATCTGGATGATTGACACTTTGTCAACAATCATATACACGAAATAGCTCTTGTCATTCTTCGAACATGTCGCTTTTGATACTAGATGTTTGGCGAACAGTGGGCAGTGCATAAAGGCATGCTCGGAGGCCAGATGACCCCGGAGGAATATGTTGCGTATTTTAGTGTTCCTGAAGCGCGGTCGGCTTCGACTTGCTTGCTTTAATATTGCTCACCGTGGCATTAGCTTACTGCCATGGCATATTTGCAAGGCCAGCGGTTTTGTCGTAATTCACAAGCACGATATATAAGCGATGGGGTGATGCCACAAGAGGATGTTCCATTGCATACACAACTGCCGCATACACATACATGCATCCAACCAGTTTCCACCAGAACGCATTCCACAGTAGCACAGACACAACCGAAATAAATATGGGTGTGAACAGGTTACAGCTCGGTCCAACCTCGGCCCCGCAGCGTCCTATTCTTCATTTTCGTGCAGGTGCCTGCACGCTCGTCAGCCACCGCCTCCCCAACAATGAGCAGCAAGAGGAACACGCACGCGCCGAGCACCTTGTTCATGCGGAACATGTCGATCTTGTCGCAGCCGAACACGTCCCGCAGCGCGTCGTCGCACAGGATCTCGCGCTTGTTCG
>JACXVL010000072.1:29603-234384 GCA_014898675.1 Athelia sp. TMB | reverse complement strand
GAATGTCACGAATGGGTATCAGCCAAAATGACAAAGATTGGGCCAGTATGTGGTGTGGTGTGGTTGATGATGCATCCAACGACAGCCAAGGTTCAGGACTGCACACAGTGCGCACTCTGAAGCATTTTCAACTACCGCTTTGATTACACCACACCACGTACTTGCCCGATCTTTGTCATTTTTGGCCCACATTCATTTGTGACATTGCTTTGCTTATATTTGATGTCCCGACATCCGTCCAGCAGTTGGTTGGTCTGTGGTATGCAAAAACAGAGAGTAAAATGATGAAAATTACTGATAAACTACTGAAAATGGAGATAAATTGGCTGGCGTGGGCTATATGCTCATCCAATTTGTGTTCTGTCTTGAGATTGTGAGTTGAGGCATGTAAGGCAAGCTTTTGCAGTGCACCTCACCTGGAGGATAACTTAGATGCAGGCCTGTGGGGTGTGTTTCTGTGATTTCCTGGTATTTGGCCGTGCACTGTCAATACTTGTCCGATTGAGATAATTCTTTTTTTCTCAGAGAGGTATGACATGCATCAATCCTGCGGTGTGCACTGAGAATGTTGGCCATATTATTACTAAGCACAGCATCACAGAAACACCAAACACACAGATCCGGCCCATATGTGTGCCACAGGGAATAAACACATGCTGGCCCTATCAAACTCGGTTTGAAATTGTTCATTGTTGACAGTCAGCACAAAAGAACCCTTATCAGTACAGTAGCAAGTCAGTCAGAGCTTTATCGGCGAGATTCTGGCCACATCAATTGATAAATTTAAAATCCTTATTTTGGGTGCTATTATGGTCCAATATTGGTTCTAAGACTGGATATGGATTCTCCTGAAAATTCTGATCTAGAATATGGTCCAAATATCTATGGCGGGGCATTTTTAAAATTGACCATTTTGACAAATAGTGCATGACACAGACCACGTGAATGAAATTGGACAGGGTCATGAATGGCTGCCATAAGTGCCAAAGATATGGTTCCATACTTGGATGGCTTTCTCCATTGCAATTTCTATCCCTAGAAATAGTTCCACACCCAGGCAATTGACAGAATCCCAAATTCTATGGCCCCGCATCTGAGTGGCTGATGCAATCACAATTTCCCGGCCGGGGAAATCGATTGGGCCCTGAATGGTGGACTCGACCACATCTTGCCGGCCGGGAATATTGTTCCATATCTCAGTGGCCAACAGAATTACAACTTGCCGGCCGGCAAAATTTGATTGAGGCTGTACGGCCGACATTTCCACAATTTCCCGGCCGGGCAATTTGGCCGGGCAAATTTATTTGGTTAGGTGGCTGAAATGTTCAGAAATTCCCGGCCGGGAATATTATTCCATACCCGGGCAGCTGACATAATCAATATTTCCGGGCCGGAAATAGCAACTTTTGGCTGAAGCATGTCTGATTCAGTTAAGTGGATGAAATGTTCAGAAATTCCCGGCCGGTAACTTTATTCAATACCCGGGCAGCTGTCATAATCACAATTTCCGGGCCGGAAATCACTATTTCCGGCCGAAACATGTCCCATACTCACTACACAGTCAGCCGAATCATCTTCAATAGGGACCTACTTTCGGCCAAAACATGTCCTATTCCATACCCGGGCAGCTATCATAATCAAAATTTCCGGGCCGGAAATTGCTATTTCCGGCCGAAACATGCTCCATACTCACTATGCAGTCAGCCGAATCATCTTCAATAGTGATCCATTTTTGGCTAAAACATGCCCAATACGAACTGTCCAATGGGTTATATGCATTTATATCCTCAGCCCAATCATTTCCCAAAATACTGATTTTTCGGCCCAAGCATCACTGATGCTCACTTTCTAGTGCCTCATACAGCCCTATATATTCAGCCAAACCATGCTCAACATTGATATATTTTGGGCCGAAACATACTCAACACCTTCCATATGATCACCAGCCAACCAGCTGAAGCATGCCAGATGAGCATAAATAACCCGGGCCGGAGCATATCTAATGGGTCTCAGCCTAGCTCGGGTGTGACATGCTCGATGGGATATTATCACTTCGGCTGAGCATGTTTAATTACATTTTCTACTGAACAGGCTGGACCTGCACGGCTTCTCAGCTGCAGCTCGCCGACAGCACCATCAAGTCTCTCAAGGAAAACCAAGCGGCGATCAACATTCTTGACAGTTCATCCAAATTGAAGTCTAAGGCCACAGCTACCTTCTTTACAGGCATTGTCACCACGTAAGCTATCATTTCTATCCGCGGCATGCAATGTGACATTGAAACCTCTGATAGCATGAATGGAAATCCCGCCATGAACATATCTTACTACCATTATCAAACATCTGCAAACGTCACGAACACCTTTTTCAACAGCCTTACCGCGGCCTCGGTCTCTTTCCTTCAAGGTGTGTGATAGCAATAACATTCTACATATGAATAATGAACCTATTCCATACTGCAGGCTATCAGACGATTATTCTCAATGATCAAATTTATGGACAATTGAGGGATTCCGTCAAGGCCGGGCTTGGGGACGAGGCGAAGTCAAGTATAGTGGATATTCAACTCTAGATCGCTGAGCTTTCTATGCAAAATGAGGACTATATAAGAGTGGCGCAATCTTATCCAAAACACAAAGTGGGCCATATTAGCGTATTCATTCCGGGTAGCGTGCTTTGTACCAAATCAAGAGACGCGATGACGAGAACAGCAGTACGCACAATCTGTTGACCTCCCACTCAAAAGCAGCAGCTACAGCGAAGGATGTGCGTTTCATTATCTGTCCCTGATTCCAAATGGGCGGACGGAATTGGTGCCAATCGATAGTTTGGTTCAAAAATCCTGGTCGGGGATGGGCATGATGAGTGTCTGGTACCGCCCCATGCATTGAATAGGTACTCCCGCCCACTGGACATCCAGAATCTGGGTCGGAGTACTGGAGTGGAGACATTACGCACGACACCGAGACGAACACAGCGCGCCACTGAGTGCGACAGATAATACAGAGAAAATAAAGGTTGAGCGTCTCGTACGCACTGCCTGAGAAGCAGTGTGATCAATGCACCCTCGCTCTTAGTGGAATTTGGATACACACCCCTTGAATCATCGATGTATGAGTGCCGCAGACGAGCTTTCGGAATTCAGACAGGGAAGTATACAGCCATGGATAAGCCGCCTTCCGTCATCAATCCTGACTGAGAACAGGAATTCACGATGTTATGTGACAAGTTCTTCCGCGCTCGTTAAGACCAGTCAATTGACCTCGAATGTGAAAAGGTAGTGGATAATCACCAATCTCGAGCGGGATACCGTCCAAAGCGCTGAGGGCAGCAAGTGTCAAGAAGGTCAAGTCAAGAATGCATCGTTTCCGCAGGAAGGCGATGATTATCAAGTCCGAGGATTGGTACGTATCAGTGTGAAATCGCAAAAATTCGGCTCGAACTGCCATGTCGCGATGCGACGCAGCGAGACCCGGGTGACATGGGCACGCTACGGGTGAGCATGTCAGAAGCGCTGATACTAAGTCTTCAGTCGAAATGATCTGCTAAGATTCTCCGAACTTCTGCAGCGCATGTGCAGGAAACTATACATAAGCCAGGGATTGCCCATAGAGTCTAGCACGCAGGAACGTTGAGACGGTTTGATCGCAATTTGATCGAAGGTCGGCCAGCGCAGTCATGGACTATGAGCAGTGAGAAGACAGTGGATGAAGATTCAGCTGTCACCGCTGGTAGGGGTATTCGACATGAATAGATAGCACCAACTGTACATGTGGGCGTAGGTTAGAGCCAGGATTGATTGACAATGGAATGAGCAGAAGAAAAACTTTGATCGTGACAAGAACGAGGTACGAGTATTTGAAGGATGTCTAGGAGAGACTAGGCGCCACGTGGTCATGGGTAACCACGTGCCTATATAGCTGGTGATTCGTTCCTTCATCGCATCGATATCCCCTATGAGTATGCATTGCCTCTTCCTATCGAGTGCACGCGTATCTTCAGCTGCTCCCATCCTACGCGCCAGAAGCCGCAACTCTAAACACGCCATTCCGCCACAACAACCACGCCCACGAGCTGAGCTCGCGGTGGACCCCAGTGACACGAGAACCCTTCGATTTATCTTCGACGTGTCGTTCTTAGCCGGGAAATTGTCCAGTCATTTAAGCTTCTGCTACTTCGAATTCCTGCGCACATGCGCTACAGGGACTTCTGGAACTTCTGTGAGCTTATAAAGGTCGCCGCTCTTAGAATCTGCTCCGCATTTCCAGCTCCTCTCCCCCCCATCCCATTCCACTTCCGTTTTCTGAGCAGCATTTCCTTTCTGGTCTGAATCTATCTTCTTTAGGCTACTATGCGATGTACTCCGCGCCGCAGGGGGCCTCGTGCGCTACTGCCCACGCCGTGCGACTGCTTCATGTGCGCGTCCACCTTTCCTGTTCTCGTTACGGTCGCGATTCTAGCAAGGTGAGCGCTCAGATTTGGAGTGTGCGGAGAGAGGGACGCGTGCCCTTGTTGATATCAGCTCCGAGTGATCCCCTGCTGGTTTGCTATTCCTTTCAGACCCGTATGAGACCTCTCGAGCCACAGCTACTCTCCACTATCGCGGCGCCGACGCTATTCCCACCATCCTACTCTAGGTGCCGTGATACGTTGTCGGAATTGCTGCTGGCTCTGGATAACGCCTATGCAGTGTGTGCGAAGCTCGTCGTATCAGCGCGATCTCCCGAGCCTCAAGGGCTAATCCATTCTATTTCATTTTGCCACTCTGGCTTTTCCTTCTTCCATTTCGTTGTCCATTCTGTTCTCATCTCCATACTCGCACCCTCATCTCTTGAGAAGGCACCGAATCACGCTTCTCTGACCTTCCTCATCCGCTGCGTTCATCCGTGCACTACATATACGGCATACCCACACCCAAGTATAGGCATGCTGAGAAGTGTGCTCCCTCACCAACTCGGACCTGAGGTGTGTATCTTTCCTCATTTTGTGCATCGACACAGGACCATCATCTGACTCGACCCGGATTGTCGTCTCGCACTTGCAGATCCCCGAGCCTCCCTCCTTTCATATGCCGCACGAAGGCCCCAAATGAAATGGCATCCACTCCACGGGCTTTTTGATTCCCCGTGCGTTGAAGCAGGCTCCAGAATACTGCTGTGACGGCGCTGAACGAGGCTGGTCCACGTTATCTCGATCCGCAAGCTAGGCATATATATTTTGCTTGTGCCTATACAATCCGTCGTGCAAATATACTCACATCGTTTTTTTATCACGCTGCATGAAGGCCCTGAGCTAGAACACTCCTCGTCGGTGCCATGGCATAGGAATGGCAGGGACTCACTTGTTTGGTGGTTTATTCGTATCTGCAAGGACAGTGGTTCTATAGCTCGTGATACGTATCGAATGGCCCGACTGCGGTACTTAAAAACGGGTGATGAGTGTCTTTAGGTGAAGGGATCCTAGGACATGTCTTGATAGATAAATTTGCTTTAGCTCATAACTAGTCGCACTTGAAATCATTTATTTAGTGCCATTTAAGATACAGAATGTACTCCGTCCAACCACCAAATGAACCAAGAAAGCGACAAGTCGAACTATGTAAGAGAAACGGTTTTGTCATTCTAGGCTTGCTCTGATATTATATTCAGCGTCGCTCCCCGTGCACTTGAGAGTCTGGAAACTCACAACCATGTCTTCATACCACCTAGCTCTCCTCCCAGCAACCGGCTCCACCATTCGCGCGCTCCCCCCACTCAACTTTTAGCCGCTCCTTCAGTTTCTGCCAACCAAGGCTCCCCCGCCCCCGGAGGACATGGATACGACCATCCGTGCCCATTTTCATCAGCTCACAATGCCAGCAGTCACACGCACCCCAGTCTGCCCTGTAGCAGTGTTCTTCTGCAGCAGGGCCGAGCGTCACGAGCACGCGTTGGATAGTCGGAGATAAATGGTATTTGTTGGTGACGGGAGGGGCTGCACCGTGGCGCGGCGGCATACAATGGCGGATGCCCGCCAGCGCCATGCGCATGGGAACGTGAAGGTGGGTGAGGCTGGGCGCGATCTTACCCAGGCGGCCACAGAGTTGCGGTGTAATGCGATAGGACAACAGTCTCAGCCCCGTGAGATCCAGGCGCCTGAGGGCGGGGAAGGAAAGGGGGGCGTGGAATACGAATTCGGTGAAGGCGGCGTCGGTGGGCGCACGATATGCGAGGCTGAGTTCGGTGAGCTGCGGTAGTTCCAATATCGTCGGTTCCGCGATTTCCTCTGGAGAGCGCAGAGCCTCCCAGTGGCACTCAAAAGTGATGGTCATTATCTGTAGGGATGAGCAGATCTTCGCAAGGATGCTGAGAAGTGCCCGAGCCAGCTCGAGCTCGCTATCGAGGCTTTTGGCCCTGATCTGCTCGGGCGTGGGACGCCAGAAAGGTTCGAATGAAGCCAAGAAACTCCGCTCCCCAGTTTTCTTTCTGCTGATTACGTCCCCGCTGCCGACTTCATCACTGGAAATGAAAAGATGTTTGATTTGGCGAAGGTGGTCTGGGTTCGTCTCGAGCGCAGCTGCGAACGCGAGGGTCTGGCGGGTGCCATGGAGTGCGACGGACTGCACGTTGTAGTAAGGCTTTGAGCATTTGCGGATGTATCGCGATACGGCAGAGAGAGAACGTGCGGTACGGCCTCCATCTGTGCAGGCGTACGAGAAGATGAGATGCCAGAGCTCCATTGGACACCTATTCACGGCTCGGCTCCCAGGTGCAGAGCGCGATGGGCTTGCTTGAGCCCTGGTGCCTCGTGATATCATGTACCAGTTCATGGTTGTCGTTTGGTGAGAAGCTGTTGATCGTGATGATCGATGGCCAAGGCGCTGAGCCCTGCCCTCAAGCTCTTATTCGCCAGTTCCAAAATCAGGACGCCATCCACGATGCAAACTGTGCAGTCTGGACTGCGAGACGTGCCACGTGCTTAGCTCGTTGTGTTTAATACCCACGCCACTTCCACGTTCGCCAGACGGACTTACAAAGTCTTCCAAGTTAGTGAAGAATCGCCCAGCGTGTCAGTGACGGGTACTGAAAATGCGCGCAACCACCTACTTCCCAGAGAGATTCCCAGAGAGATCTACAAGTTCTCGGCCATGCCGCGAAGGCAAAGATTACCGCCCAGTAACGAGGCCATGGACTCGGAAGGGCCCGAGAACAGCGAGTTCGTGGATTATTGTTGTGATTAGTTGGGATGGTTATAAAGCCAGATATCGTATGGAGCACGTGTATGGGATTTCGCAGCGACGAGGAGCGGCGATTGTGAAGTTATGCAAAGTGGTCGTTGAGGGACAAAGCCAAAATCGGCAGCTGATCGCGACACGTCACCACGTGCTTGCATGCTACTTCCGAATTTGACTGAGAAAAATTTGAGAAAAATAACCTTGCTCGTTCATTCATCCCATCCTGTCTTCTTCCCATGAGGTACATATGCATGTGTTTATTTGCATATCTCCAGTTTCTTCGATTATATCTGCCAGTGGCTATAAATTCTGACTACCTCTTACCGCTGCATTCATGGCTGATGGGCCGAGTTTGTCGAGGACTCGTTCGCTGCGAGTACGTTTCACCCAGGAGGAAATCACTAAGTGTGTTCGCAAACGTGTTATTGCGTTTTTGAGCAGATAGTGTACTAAGTGCATAATATAGAACCATCTATGTGCACACGCCTCACAAATGCAATAACGATATTTTGTGTCAGTTTGCCACATAGTGCAAATATAATGCACTATCATTTAACCCTGTCCCCTATACTACTCTTTCCCCCTCGCCATTATATTCCTTTCATATAAACAGTCCACATGTCCATTGACTCGCCCGATACCTCTCAAAACACGATTGCCGCAAGTCCCGAGTAGACCGCCACCAATGCGCTGCCGAGACCCTACTTGCACAATGCAGGCTGATCTGTACGTATTGACCCCTATTTTCACTTACCGTGTCTTGAACTCTGGCCTGGCGGCGATCATGATGCATGTACCAACAAACACACTATGCACCATGCGACAAATGCACTACCGGTTCTGAAGGTTGCACTATGTGCTGTTCCGCGAAAGATGCTATGTGTAGTCATGTAGAATCACTATCAGCAATTGTTTGTACTGCACCATGTGCAATATGGAAGAAGAAACTATTTCCGCTTGTTCGGAATGCACTATGTGTGGTTCTAAAGAGCACAATGCACAAGCAACGCATGCCGGTTTGCCACTAGTATTGCTTCCGCAGTGCTGTTGTCTCGTTTGCCTGATGTCTACTCCTCAGAGCAGGCTATTCCCTAAGAGAAACTGGTAAGTAGGAGTCATTTTAATAGCTTTATTCATTTCTTTCCGAGTTTAAAAACCTATTGTGCATGCCCCGGGAAAGATTTGCAAAGTTCAACCTGAGCGCAAAGGTGGCGCCGGAATGCAACTCCCGATTGGGAAAGAACTTGTGCCACAATTCACAAATGCGGCAATGCAATGATGCATTTTGTTCAGAAACACACTCTGTGCGTTCCTGAATCAAAAACCGCTAACACCCTAGCATGTTTCTGAGGGAAATGCCCCAGTGCGTTAATGACTTTTGGAACAAAACCGACTAACACTCTATCCACGTGGATAGAGTATTCCCCGTGGGTGAAACATACACTTCGCTGCACGAGACCCCCTTCGATTTGACCTGATGTGTCTTTCTTAGCTAGGCAATCGTCGGGCCATTTCTTCTCCTTCTAAATTCCGCGCACATGCGCTGCAGGGACTTTGGTAAGCTCATGAAGGTCGCTGGTCCCAGCCAATGCCGGAAGCGTCAGGCGCGCACTGAGCACTGTGCTACAAACTCAGTTACTGAAACCGAGTCAAGGAGCTGCTGCTGGTGCAGTACGCGTGACAAACTGCTTCTAACATTTCGAAACGGCCATCGTATGCTGATTTGCATTTGGATGCCCAAACCGGCCGTGTCCTGCAATGCAGACAATATCTGGCAGTTCACGTATCACTGTGCCAATGATAAGAATGCCCAGTGTGAGCGGATGCCTCAGGATATCTACCGTAATGTGATTAAGCTGAACGTCGCGCTTTTAGATGCACCGATGCTGCCTACATCTTGCAATCTACGGTATCGACGTCGTCTTCTCTCCGTAGCAGTAGTCGGGCCATGGGGACACGAGACCCCCGATATCTCTGCAGCGCTTTGATGGCGCCCTAAGATCTCCAATATTCTCAGGCTGCGAGTAAAACTGTCAACATAAACTGAATACATTTACATGTCGCCATATGCGTTTGTGATATCCTGTGGACATAAGCTTCAAAGTTCGCTACTCTTAAGCAGTGTTCATTTCGTACAGAAAGCCCAATGATCCAGAATTATATATCCTCTATGAGCGAGCTCTTGTAGTCTCTGAGCTTGTCCTCGATCGTATCCCTCAAACTGGAATAGATGTCACTATTGAGGATAATAGTCTGAAAGCCTGCAGGGAATGGGTTCGTTATTCAGATACGGCATGTTATTGCTGTCACGCACCTTGATTAAGAGAGACCCTGTCGCCGGTGAGGCTGTTGAAAAAGGTATTCGTAATCTCTCCAGATGCTTGGTAATTGATGTAAGATATGTTGACGGAGATATTCCCGTCCCTAGTGCTATCAGAGGTTTCAGTGTCACATTACAGCTCGCAGATAAATAAGGCCACTTACGGGTCGGCAACGCCGGCAAGGAAGGTAGCCGCGTCTTCAGATTCAACTTTGGACGCCCCATCAAAGATGTCAATCGCGGCTTGGTTCTCCTTAAAAGACTGAACGGTGCTGTCGAAGAGCTGTAGCTGAGCAGGCGAGAGGAACATTTGGAGGATTTTGAGCACCGCCTTGTCAACGGTCCCAAATTGGGCGGGATTGCTAAGTTGGGAGAACCTATGGCGTGATTTAGCGGTATAAATTTGGAATCGCACGCAGAAGAGAAAGCCTAAGAGCGCTTACTTACCCAGCACCTGGACTTGTGATCCAACCCAATTGCTGCAGAGTAGATAAGAAGGCGCTGAGCCAAGCACCTGCTTGCAAGGTCCTGTCCTGGTTTTTGTTGGCAGCTAGCTGTGCAAATAGTATACAATTCTTGACATCGTCCTTCAAACAGCGCAAAGTTAGTTTAAATGTAAGGAGTGGCAGGGGCCGAGCATGAGATCACGAACTCGACTTTGACTGCTAACGTTGTCGCCGAATGCTATAACGGAACCCGCGACGACAGCTGCAGTAGACTCAGTGCTCATCGTGAAAGAAGCTTGGTATGTTGGTGATGTGAGAAGAAGATGGAAAAGTAGGCGCTGCTGTTACCCCTGCACACCAAGGCCCGTCTTTTGTACGCTGGAGCAAGCACAAGCCACTCGCCAATAGCTATAAAAAGCAATATGAAGTGAAATAGAATGGAGCGCCAGAATTCATTGGGATCAGAGAGTTCTCCAGCGAATAGCTCCATCCTTGCCACTGTTCGGTTACCGAGCAGGTAGAATATTATCTAGATGTCATCTTCTAACCGCAAATGTCTGTTCGGTTCCGCATCGACGGGTCCCCTATTGATGATATAACCAGCTCAGCCTCCGAGTTGAGAGAGGTGATGGCCACGTTTTCAATCTAGCTTATCAGCCAAGGAGATATACGTACCCTCTCGTATTTGAATTGCTGGCGCCTCTGTGTACCGTGGACTCACGCGCAGGTAACTCACATGCACATATAATGTCCAAGCCAGCCAACACGCCATCACGATGGAGGATTCCATTTTTGCTGAAGGTCCCTGTGTGACACATTTCCGGAGCACTTTCGGTTCCCAGCTGCATGTGCCTTTAATTAAATGAACAACTGTATCAGCGAAGAGCCGCTTTGAACCCACCTGTGAGGTGGTGATCATGGGACCTGAGCACCCTTGATTACGCAATGCACTGTTAGAGTAAAGTCTGGCTTCTGGAATCAGAGAGTCGATTTGTTCAGGCGTTAGTGCCACAGTCCGTGGCAATCTATCACCCCTTGGGTCGTTCAACGACCAGCCGAGGTGGAGGCTCCATGATCCCCCTGGATTCGGGGGGAGTGATGTCACGAACGACACACGTTCGCTATAGCTGCAGAATCGACGCCGACGCGATGTGACCTGGACGCCGCGTCTCCTAAGAGACTTCTAGATGCAGAATAAACAGAGAAAGTTGGTAGTGCTCGTGGTGGGAGAGCGGGCTGCTGAAAACTAACCCGACTACCCTTCCCAGATGCAGCATCGGCGCAGTGCGACAGTTAGACCTGACCACTGCCCACCGAGGTTATCCGCAGAGAGGGGTATGACTCAACGATACTATGCCAAGGCTGAGGATAAGGGATAGCCATACGATCTAAGTTCTAGAACATGCATCAGTACGCCCATCAGTTGCAGATGCAGCGAATTCTGCCTACGATATGGAGCACCTAGTCGAACGGCTGCTTCCTAAGGCTGAAGAATCCCGGTGCCCGGCGCTCGCTTTTGAGGAGGCAGATGTCCACGAAAGTGAAGTCCTGATGCCGAGCACAACCGTCACGGGCTTGTTGTAGGTCGCATAAAAAGGACCATAGAGTCAAGCCTACTGTGATACTCTCAGCGTATGTCACAGAACCGACTTGATGGGACGAACCTGGGTGCTCTAATATATGGGCTCGAAGCGTCAGAGGCAGGATCGCCGCCCCCAGTAACCTACCACCGTGCGCGGTACATCAGCATCGCGCAGCAGTTCTTGACGAGGGCAGATGTTGTTGCAGGCTGCTCGGGGCCATGCCCCACAATAGCGTAGGCTCACGCACAGATAAACCGCGAAGGGACGCTTGTACACGTTCAGGGATTTCAGGCGAAATCACCAGCATTCAGGGATCATTTATAGCCAACTATTTAGTCGAGGAGAATGTTATAGAGCTGCTCCGCGTTGACCGGTGGCATTATCAATCAAAATTGGTTTCTGCGAAAGTGCGAGGAACGAGCGCGCTAGCAGAATGATGTTTACGTGCAAGCCGGCGTCTATGTCGCGCAAGCCTCTCGCTTCCTGCCACGTCCGCTTTTCTGTATTCTCGCTCGCCGTCACCATACCTGCTTGAAATTTTCTATGCTTTACTGGGCTTTGTCATATATATAGATAAATCAATATACTACAAGATTGACAACGGCGAGAATACCAAGGCGGAGTCCTCATGTGATCGGTGCTGTGTCCAAACTGGGGCATGAAATGCTCCGTCACCACTCATGATTCACTGGCGACAGGCCGCCCTCCACAAGAATGTACGCTCGAACGAGCGGGGAATTGAAGACATCAGGAGCCTTGTCTCTGATGCGCTTCCTCGTTTCGCGTGTCGAGCGTCGCGCCGTGAGTTGCCCAATCGACTCGGCGCGAGCATTACATAATGGGTTCGAATGGCTCCTCAAATACCTTTCGCTTTGGGGCACACGCGCAAACGCGGCTGTTATATTCTGTATACGCTCATCGGACTCGCTCTATGCCACGGCTATGCTATACTTGACGCGCCACTGCCACTTCTTGCAACTGCCTGCCACGGGACCATTTCCCGCGCATGCGCCTGCCACCTTCCCGCGTTCGCGCCTGCCATTGCTCGCTCACGCGAATGCCCGCGCCGGTCACGCGGATGAAATGCCACTGGACCACTTCTCGCGTTCGCGCCTGCCACTTTCCCGCGCCGCTCGCGCCTGCCACTGCTCGCTCACGCGAATGCCTGCACTGGTCATGCAGATGAATATGCCACTTCTCGCGCAACCGCCTGCCACTGCCACAGACCCCTGCGCAATCGCCTGCCACCGCCACTTCTCGCTCACGCGAATGCCTGCGCCGGTCACGCGGATGAACATGCCACTTCCTGTGCCACCGCCTGCCACTTTGCGCGCAGCCGCTTGCCACTTCTCATATAACCGCAACTGCCACTTCTTGTCACGCCACGATTATCCTGCCTGCTCCTTTTTTAAAGGGGGTGTCCCAGACTTCGCTGTGCCGCGTCGCAAGGCTCCTATGAGGATGGGTATCACAGCTCATTCCGGTACTAACCTTTTGCAGGCACTGATGTTTCTGGCCGAAAATCCGAAGGCGAAAACCCTTCGGGTTTCGCCCAACCCCTATCTCACTGACACTGACCCTGTCTCGTCTCGCGAAATAAGTAACGAAGCGCATAAAGATTACGGAGCATAGGGCCGCAGAGCGATATAGGCGTCATATCGAGATTTGAAAACGTTGTTCAGGATACGCGTATAGTAGGTGTATTGACCTCGCGATGCACAAAATGAGAGTCGGCGATATGTTCGATTGCTAAGATAAGTCCGGCGAGGTATTTCGGCGCGGGGATGCGAGCTGCTTGTTCGAGCCAGCAAGGCAAAAGGGACTGGGTGGTGGTGTACACGCAGTCATCCGTGAGATCCAGCTCGAGATAGCACGAGAGAGCAGTTAACTTCAGGATGGCAAGTGGAATGGATACCGGCGCCTCAAGAGAAATACAGAGGCTGAGGAAGAGCGTCGAGGGTGCTGTTTGAGGACCCTGGCAGTTAGGAAACGATTCGCGGGACGGGTAAGATGGCAGCCAAGGTTGCTGGAGGATGATTTAGAGTATCAGTGGCAGCGACTGCAAAGAACTGAATACACGCACCAATATATAGCTAAGACTTTCTCGTTCATGCTACGAATGCAGGGACTACTGCCCAGTAGCACGGTTACAAGGTGCAGCATGACAGCGCCCGAGAGCGTGGATTCGTGGCAGTTTCTGGGCAGTACTAGTTCGAGTGTCGATGTTAGTTTAGATACGCATGTCGCTGTAAAACGTCAATGCGTCAACCCCACCGAACGCGACGAAGCGGTCAAAGACTCGAAGAGACAAAATTGAATCAGGTGGATCGGCAGTTGCCGGGACACTTCCCCACGTGCATTTATGACGTGTTTCAAAACTCGGTGATTCGTTCGGTCGTCACCTCCTCCACGAATATATGCATCCCAATTGCAACCATATCTTCCAGCCACTATAAACTAACTACACAAACCACTGTAGTTATATTTACCAGCCACAAAGTATAAACTGATTATGCCATGCCGCCGCCCCACCAGGCCCCAGCTGCAGAGAATATATTAGCTTTGGCATATGATAGATAAGATGTTCTCCGTGCGAGTAACAAATAAACCAAAAAAGCATCGAGTCCAACTAGGTAAACGGAACGGGCGCTTGGTATTCTGGGTTCGCTCTGGTGGTATATTCAGCATCGCTCCAGCAGACTTGAAAATATGGACACTCACACTCAAGTCTCTTACCACCGACACCTACTGCCAACAACCGTCCCCTCCATTTGTGCGCTCGCCCCACTCAGCCTCCAGCCGCTCCTTCAGCTCCCGCCAGCCAAGACTCCCCCGCCCCCGGCGCATATGGACACGCTCGTCCGCGCCTATCTCCTCTAGCTCGCAGCGCCAGCAGTCGCACGCGCCCCAGTCTGCCCTGTAGCAGTGGTCTTTAATGGCAGGGCAGAGCGCCACGAGCACGCGTTGGATGGTCGGAGATAAGTGGTATTTGCTGGTGACGGGAGGGGCTGCACCGTGGCGCGGCGGTATACAATGGCGGGTGCCCGCCAGCGCCATGCGCATGGGAATGTGAAGGTGGGTGAGGCTGGGCGCGATCGTCCCCAGGCGGCCGCAGAGCTCCCGCGTGGTGTGGTAGGACGCGAGTTCCAGCCCTGTGAGGTCCAGGCGCCGGAGAGCGGGGAAGGAGAGTGGGGCTTGGAGTGCGAACTCGGTGAAGGCGGTGTCTGTCACCGCACGATATGCGAGGCTGAGATCGGTGAGCTTCGGTAGTTCCAGAATCGCCATATCTGAAATTTCCGCTGGAGAGCGCAGAGCTGCCCAGTGGCACGTAAAAGTGATGGTCAAGATCTGTAGGGATGAGGAGATCTTCGCAAGGATGCTGAGAAGTGCCCGGGCCAGCTCGAGCTCACTGTCGATGCTTTTGGCCCTGATCTGCTCTGGCGTGGGCATCTTGCGACGCGAGAAAGGCATGAGTGAAGCCAAGGCACTCCGCCCCGCAGTTTTCTTTTTGCTGATTACGTCCCCGCTGCCGACTTCATCACTAGAAACGAAAAGATGTTTGATTTGGCGAAGGTGGTCTGGGTTTGTCTCGAGCGCAGCTGCGAACGCGAGGGTCTGACGGGTGCCATGGAGCGCGACGGACTGCACGTTGTAGTAAGGCTTTGAGCATTCGCGGATGTACCGCGATACGGCGGAGAGAGCGCGCGCTGTGTGGCCTCCATCTGTGCAGGCGTAAGAGAAAATGAGATGCCAGAGCTCCATTGGACAACTATTCACGGCTTGGCTCCCAGGAGCAGAGCGCGATGTGCTTGCTGCAGCCTTGGTGCCTCGCGATATCCTGTATCGGTTCATGGATGTTTAGTGAGAGGCCGTTGATCGTGATGGTCGATAGCCAGGCTGCTGTGCCCTGCCCTCAAGTTCTTATTCTCCGGTTCCGAAATCAGCACGCCATCCACGATGCAAACCGTACAGTCTGGGCTGCGAGACATGTTGCTCGTCTTGATTGCGTTTGATACCCACGCCACTTCCACGTTCACCACACGGACTTACAAGGTCTTTCCAAGTTGTGAAAGATCGTTCAGCATATCAGTAGCGTTTACTGCGATGGAATAATTGATGCACGCAAGCACTCACCTCTCAGAGAGATCTACAAGTTCTCGGTCACACCGCGAATGCAAAGATTACGGCCCAGTAACGAGGCCATACGACTCGGAAGGGCCCGAGAATAGCGATTTGTGGAAGATTGTCGAATAGTTATAAAACTATGCATATGCATCTCATAGAGCACATGTATGGCATTTCGCAGCGACGAGGAGCGGAGATTGTGAAGTTATGCAAGGTGGTCGTCGAGGGACAAAATCGGCAGCTGATCGGAAGTCACTGCGGTCCGTGATGGACACGTCACCACGTGGCTGTATCCCAGGGCCTGCACGGTAGCCCCGACTGGAACGACATTCGCTCCATGGAGGGGTCCATGGATGCCGCAAGAACGGCCAACGCTCCAGAATGCTGAGCCGGCGTCTGACTGAGTTGATGCTGAAATGGCCTACCAAAAATCTCTCCTCGCTTATGTTTCTGGGTGCATGAAAGCCCCCCGTCGCCGCCATGGCGCACATATCAATTTTTCAGCTATTTTCTTGCCATTCCGAACAGCGTTGCAGTCCTGGCGGTTATGCAGGTATTAGTCGGCCCCAAAGCAGCACCGCCTGCTTGTTTGGTGTCGATAACACTTGGAACTTACAAGGTGTGTTTCGCCGTTCTCCTCCACAAGCGCATCTGTCCATTGACATACTAACTCCCATACATCACTCTCTCGTAACAGAAAGGAATGGTGGTTATCGCATGATAATTCTGGCTAAACATGCTTGAATATATCGTATTTCACAAAAATCCAAAATAACATTTCATTAGAAGCTAGTTGGAACGCAATCTGTATCAGAGATCAAGCCACCGCGGGACACGGTCAACTAACCGTCTGTTGGGGCTCATAAGTGGGGGGATTTGTGAACATCGTGATGTAAATGTTCAATCGCAATGCTGGAAACACCGATATCATTGAACGCCTCTTCAAACTAGAACAAGTGCACGCACGAATAATTGACAATGACCTTCACAACAGTCGTCGTCTATGAAGCATATGCCATCCTCTGGCTGGCAGTCCTCGCGAGTCCCAAGGGTGCCAGGGGCAGCCGCAGCGAAGACTGCGAAAGCCAGCGCAGCGACGAGGGTGGATTTGATAAATTGCATTTGAAGTTGTAAAGGGATAGAAGATGTGTGTGGACGAAAGGGAGTAGCTTGGAGTGGATTGACAGTTGGTGAAGTGTTATGCTATTTAAAGCGCATCCTTTCTCTTCAGGGATAGCTGCGGGATGAGAATGGACGGAACTTTACTGGAAGACGAATTCAAAGACCTCCCTGCTCAGTATTCATGAGTCGAACAGCTGATCAGGGACCATGTCCCTCATGTTGGCCTAGAAGAGTGGCGCAATATAAATGTTCTTTGATCGCACCCCCAATCAACCAGTAGGCTACTAGTAGCTTGGATGTTGAAAACCTTATACTATCCCGTCTTCAATTCAAGGTAAAAAGAACATCGGCCGTGCACTGAGCACATGGTGGCTTGACATTAGAAGGTGAATACATGCCCAGGCGGCGAGAAACGGCACTTATTCAGAGCTCATGATGGCATCCACCGCTCAGGCAGCCGGAGAGCTCGAGCATCGCCAGAAGTTCGCTATATGCAAGTCAATGGTCATTAGCTGGTCAAGACAAAAGTTGAATCCACGAGTGTCTTCGTCATAGTTGCCAGCATTCGCAAATCCAGCGCCTTCTGTCACAGATTCAGAAGAAGAATCGAAGATGGCCAAATGGTGATATTTGCAAGAAATTTGTGAGCAAAGTGCAGGCCGGCCGTTCCCGACAACGTGCCAAGTTTGTCCGGACCCCTGTGCAACAACTCTTGACTTTCCACTCACAACCTAGCTGGTTCAAGCCGAGTCTACGCTCCATGCAAGTCTCCGATAGATCAGAGATTTTGTCGACGGCAATACTGGTGTGGCCTCTATCTGCTCTGCGTCACGACAATTCTGATTAATATCTTCTGGCAAGCGGCGTTTCATCATCTCTTCTCATGTGAGCTCCGCAACTGTCGCTCTCTCATAAATCTCAGATATCTCTCCCATTATTTCGTCTCTGATACAATCCACACTGCCTGCATTCATATCATCAGTTGCCGTTGGATCCGTCGATGTTTATTTCTTCAGTCCTCGTCTGACATGCACCCGAAAATTGTGCAAGTATCTCCCGCTCGGAGGGGCTGAAATTTTTATCTGAAGGTTTTTGGAGGCCATCGATCAAATTTGGGGAAAGGGTCACAGTTCAGAAGCTCAAAGAAGGTATGTCGATCTGACTGAGTGCTCTTTGGCGATTATCAGACCCTTTCGTGATAACAGAAGCCGATAAACTGATTCCATGTTACATTTTCTATGGTCTACAACTAAAGATCACGGGCCCAAGGCTGTCAAACGTCAATTCAGCATGCTGTCCAGAAATTTGGGCTCGGTGAGCACGCACATTAGACAAAGTCTTATAAGCTGATTTCGGGCAAATGCGCGATATATGCGATCAAAGGCAGAGCTGGCAAAATGAACCGTGAGCAAATGTCCTATAAGTAAAGGGCGAATAAACTTACGCCGGCGACGCAGAGGTCGGCGCAGCACTCCGAATTGGCGGAGCAGGATTGCAGCAGGGGCTTGCACTCCGGGCTCGAGCCATCTTTGGCCAAATCGGCCTTAAGGTCATCTAAGGTGCTGGGCGCAGCAGCCGCAAAGGCGACAAAGGCGAGAGCAGCGATGAGGGTGGATTTGAAGAACTGCATTGTGAAGAAATGTAGAAGAGTAGGAAGTTTGAGTGGATGTGGGGAGGTGGGATGCAGAATGACAGTGAGCAAGCATGTCTTTTATACGATTTGGCCAACGAGCGGAGACCAGCGGCCCGATTATCATCCCCGGGGCTGAATTCCCTTTCCAACCTTTCGGCGTGACATTGACATGCATGCTTTACAAGCGTGTTGCTGGACGACATGGGCTGACATGCTTCTCTGCCATGGAGTAAGGAACTCGGCATATTCGCCTCTGAGCGCGACTGGCGTTACGTAGACTCACCGAGCCATTTATTGCCAGAGGCATTATACCATACGATCAAAAGCTTGTCAAAAACTGCGAGTCGAAGACAGCGTGTATCGCCTAAGTCACACCACCGATATCAATGCAATTCACGCAAGGAGAGAATTGCCTATTCATGTGCTTTAGACGAACGATAAAGAGAGAAAATAATGACATTTGGCCCTCCCGCATTTCTTTCAACAATGTACGAACCTTTCGGGTAAGCCACAAGTCGCAATCTCTAGCTTCAGTTGATTCTCCTTATCCATACACTGCCAATGATTCATATTCAGGGCTGAGAAAAAAACGTAAAGAGCTTATACTAAACCTCTTCGAGCGAGAGTGCGGCGTTGTTCGTGTGGTGAATTTCAAATTCAGCTGTGAGCGTTTGACAGGCAGTTGACATTCACTGACGCGCATCACTGTCAACGAGGTAAGCTCACTATGCCGCGCAGTAAGGAAATACTGTCAAACTCGGTTTTCTTGGTTCACGTCGCAGCGAGGAGCAATACGAGACTGGATGATAGACTCTGCAGACGGAATTAATCAAATCACAGACCCCGATAGCCAATTTCGCCAGTTGAGAGGATTCCTGCGATGTTCGCGACATCACGGGGATAAGCACACAAGGCCTCATAAGCATTCATAACAAATTATGGCCGGGCACGATATTGACTGATTTCAATTTGACAGCACCCAGACATCTCTTCTGCCCCGGTCTTCGCAATGTCCGGCCGATTCCCAGAGAGATTCCCAGAGAGATCTACAAATTTTCGGCCATGCCGCGAAGGCAAAGATTACCGCGGCCCAGTAACGAGGCCATCGACTCGGAAGGGCCCGAGAACACTGCAGAACAGCGATTCCATGGAATATTGTTGTGATTAGTTGAGATAGTTAGAATTTCGCAGCGACGAGGAGCGGAGATTGTGAAGTTATGCAAAGTGGCCGTCGAGGGACAAAGCCAAAATCGGCAGCTGATCGGAAGCCACCGCGACACGTCACCGGTCACCACGTACTTGCATGCTACTTCCGAATTTGACTGTGAAAAATAACCTTGCTCGCTCATTCATCCTATCCTGTCTCCTTCCTATGAGGTACATATGCATGTGCTTATATGCACATCTCCAATTTCGTCGACTATATCCGCCAGTAGCTGTAAATTTTGACTACGTCATACTGCTGCACTCATGACTGATGGGACCGAGTTTGCCCAGGACTTGATCGCTACACGACTCACGAGGACCCCTTCAATTTGACTTGATGTGTCTTTTTGACTAGGCCATGGTCGAGTCATTTCTTCCTCTTCACGTATCCACATCTCACCCATTTCTCGGCATGCCGGGCAGCGTTATATTCCTGGCAGTTTGCGCGTACTGTTGGCTTCAGATGCAACGCCGCGTGGTTTTTTGGTGTTAGTAACACCGGGAACCTATATTATGCGTCTGGCTGGTCTCTATACGCGCATTTGTGTAACCGTGGGCCTTTTACCTACAACCTGACTGGTTCAAGCTGAATCCATGCTTCTTGCAAGTTGCTGACAACTATGCAGTCAAAAATTACGTCGAAAATCGGCCTACGATATGACTGGCATACCCTCTATCAGCCATGAATCACGGCGATCCTAATCAATATCTCCTAGCGGGAGGCATCTCTATCATCTGTCGTCAGGTGAGTTCCTCATTCCGAGCTCTCTCGTAGCTCTCTTATATCTCTCTTAGCATTGTAATCCCAAGACAATGGGTGCTATGCACCCGAAACTCCAGAAAATCTCGGCTTTCTCTGCCACCGCAACCAAACTCCCTCCAATCTTCCCGCTTAGGAGCAATGAACTTCTTGTCGTAAGACGCTTGGAAGCAACCGAGTATTGGGATAGAGCCATGGTTCACAAGCTCAAATCAAGTACGTTTTTCTGATCGAGTGCTCTTTGACAATCATATGATCCTTTCGTGATAACCAATAATTTCATGTTACATTTTCTATGCTCTACAGCTAAAGATCGCAGGCACAAGGCTGTCAAACGTCAATTCAGCATGCTGTTTAGAAATTTGGGCTCGGTGAGCACGCACTTTACACAAAGTCATATAGGCTGATTTCGGGAAAAATCGTGATATGTGCGATTAAAGGCAGAGCTGGAAAAATAAACCGTGAGTAAATGACTTTGAAAACGAGGCATGAATACGCTTACACCGGCGACACAGAGGTCAGCGCAACACTCCGAGTTAACGGAGCAGGACTGCAAGAGAGGCTTGCATTCTGAATGCTCGCTCAGGGAATCAAGAGCCGCATCGGCCTTAAGATCCTCTAGTGTGCTGGGTGCAGCAGCGGCAAAGGCGGCAAAGGCGAGAGCAGCGACGAGGGTGGATTTGAAGAACTGCATTGTGAAGGAAATGTAGAAGAGTAGGAAAGCTGAGTGGATGTGAGGAGGTGGGATGCAGAATAACAGTGAGCAAGCACGTCTTTTATACGATTTTGCCACTGAGCGGAGACCGGCGGCCCGATTATCAGCAACAGGGCTGAATTACATTCCTAGCCTCTCGGCGTGACATTGACATGCATGCTTTACAAGCATGTTGCTGGATGACATGGGCCGACACGCTTCTCTGCCATAAAATATGGAATTCGGCGCATATGTCAATCACTTTGCTGGGCGCGACTGGTGTTACGCAGACTCACCGCCGAGTTACCGGGCCATTCATTGCAGAGGCATTCTACATTACGATCAGAAGCTTGTCAAAAACAGCGAGTCGAAGACAGCGTGTATCGGCTGAGTCACAATACCAACGTCAAGGCAATTTACGCAATGACAAAATTGTTTGTTCATATGCTATAGACGAACTAGACAGAGAAAATCATAACATGAGAGGGCCAAATTTCTTCAAAGCACGAACCCTTCGGGGAAGCGATAAGTCGCAATCTCGAGCTTAGGCTGATATCTCCTTATCCACGCACTGCCATTCAGACTCAGGGCTGAGCAAGAAACGTAATGAGCTTATGCTAAACCCCTTTGAGCGAGAGCATGGCATGTCGTTTGTGGAATGTATTTCAAATTCATCTGTGAGCGTTCGACAGGCAGTTGACATTCACTGACGTGCATCACTGTCGACTTGGCGAGTTCACTATGCTGTGCACGAGTGGAGCTATACAGATGGTGAGGAAGTAATGTCAAATTCGGTTTTCTCGGTTGGCGTCACATCCGAAGAACAATACGAGACTGAATACGTCGATAAACGAGTCTGCAGACGCAATTAATCAAATCACAGGGCCCCAATAGCTGGTTTCGCAAGACGAACGGATTCCTGCGATGTTCGCGACATCACGGGGGAAAGCATCCAAGGCCCCATAAGCATCCACAATGCATTGTGGCCGGGCACGATTTTGACTGATTTCAATTTGACAGCAACTAGACATCTATTCTACCCTGGACGCTGCAGTGTCCGACGATATTCCAGAAGCCGTGAGAATGAGGGCAGTCGGTGCATACCGTGGTAATGGATTGGTATCGTCCTATGGCAATTGGACGAAGCGAGACAGCGATGGAAGTGAGGACTCTGGGCCTGTGTACGCGGCTTTAACCGAAAGTGATAGGCATCACTGCTCCGGCTCAAAACCGGTGTAGCGAGAGCCTTGGTATTGACTGGCGGCTCGTGCCTCGTTGACGGACCTCGCTCTCGTCCGAGCCAGTTATTAATCAAAGTGATACAGGGTGACGAGGTCTGACAGATTCACAAGGGCATTTCCCGGGTTCGCCGTGATGCTGTTCTGACTGAATTCAGCAAACGTTTGTGCGTCACTACATCGTCATCTGCGCAACAGTCACGCATGGAAAGGACGCACCTTGCAGTCAAGCAGTCTGGATGGTTCGAGATTGTGGCAAGTTTCTGCGAGAAAAGTCCAAAATTGCTGCTTCTGAATCCCACCGCCTTTAGTCAGAGAGTATTTGCACAAGCAAGGGAGCAATTTTGAGGACTTGGACAGCGAGCCATGAGTAAGAAGTGTGAATTGTTTCGCATTCGCGTGAAGGCGGAGATAGAGCCCACAGATTGGAGGCGAATCATAGCAGAACTCCACATCAGCGGGGGTAGGCGATCTAATTGTCCGTAGAAGCGAGCGGCAGCACGGGCAATAGTATGGAAGAAAGCAGAAGAAAGTAGTAACGGTCACAGCTGTCACGTGGTGACCCACCCTCATCCATCACACTGCCACTATATCACTCAGGTGCATTTTGAAATCGCTCCCATGAAATCGGTCGTGGTGGCGATGGCGGTGAGGGGCCTTTCAGCGGGTGTTGGCTGTGGTGTCGTAGAGTGTGCATCGCATGCTCCTCGCCACCACGAAAGAATACTTTAAACATGTGGATTCATTTGGCTTCTACATGTACTGTGCTGTACTTTTGCTTTCGTCTGCGCCACTCTACTTGGCGACCTCGATGAAGCGCTTCTCAGCTTCTTCGAAGTTGATGACGTTCCAAATGGCGTTGAGGTACTGAGAAAGGATAGGAAGGAGAGAAGGAGAGATATGAGTGCCTATAACTGAAAGACACCAGGATTCGGACGTGGAAACAAAGACTCACATCAGGCTTGACGTTCTTATATTGGAGGTAAAAGGCGTGTTCCCAGATATCAACGCCAATAATAGGCACATGTGCTGCGCCCCGTCAGTAAGGACCTCAAAGCAACCGTCATGCGACACTCACAGATCAAAGGGTCCTGGTTAGGCGTGGTGACGACCTCGAGCACCCGAGTGCTCTCGTTGTATCCCAGCCATCCCCACCCACTGCCCTGCACACCGGCCGTCTTGGCGTTGAACGTCTTCTTGAACTCCGCCAAACTGCCAAAGGTCTCCTCGATCGCCTTCACCAACTTCGGCGCCTTCTCGACCTTGGTGGACTCCGAGCCTGTGGGCGCGAGGTTCTTCCAGAAAAGCGAGTGGTTGATGTGGCCTCCTCCGTTAAACTTGAGGGCAGCCTGGAGCGCGATGCGCTCCTTGGTGGATGGGGCCTTGGCGTATGTCTCTTCGGCCGCGTTCAGACCAGTAACGTAGGTCTGATGATGCTTCGAGTGGTGAAGCGTCATGATTTCTTTCGAGATATGAGGTTCCAGTGCCTGGAAAGACGGTTAGTAATGGCAGCTCCAGGGGACTTTCGGGCGCGTACATCGTAGCCATAGGGCAACTCCGGCAGGGTATGCAGACTGGCAGCTCTGACAGCGAGCGTCCTGGAGAGCCTGGCGACTGTCGGACGTGTAGCGCGGGTGATTGAAGATAGCATAGTAGTGGTATGAGTGGGAGTTGGAAGTCGCAAGGCGTGAACGAATTGTCTCATGTTGCGTCACCGGCACTTCTGCCTCCGTTCCGGTTCTTCCCAGGATGGTTCACATTCTTTCTCTCCAACTTCCATCGCCTGGCTTCCATCTATTCTTCCTCGTTCAAATTAGAAAGATGTGTGTGGAATACTGGGCACTTTTCCACAATCTGTATACCATGAACCCAGGGCAGTTTTGAATGTGCACATTAAAGTCTTCCGATCTGGCGCAATCACCGACCTCCACCGGCTCTATCGGTCCTTGCAAGTCAACTGTTATGTTGGCAAGCTCAGTCACTACAGCTGAATCTCAGTGTTCTCTCTTACAATTCTCTGTCTTTGGCTGTATGCGTCGACCCTTGAGATCTGCGAAAACGCCAGACTGCTCTTGGATTTCCGTCGATGGCTTAACCTGGTGGATAATGGGCGTTCATGCATCAGCAGTCATCACGCTAGCTGACGCTGAATCAATAGGGGGCAAGCCCTTACAGAGCCTAGCAAATAAATGTGCTAGTGATCACCAGGAGGCAACCTAATCGTGATTGGTTGCGGTTGTAGTGTTATCACAATGGCGGTGATCACCTTTTGGGGTGTCTTGCAAGCCGTGATCACAGGGGGTGAATTCGAAGTTGCAAGTCTCAATAGAACTCTGATCGTCTTGTTCAAAGGGCTGTACATCGATGCAACCTGCGCGGTTTCATGCTAATTGGGGAATCAGAGCGTCATAGCGGAATTTTACGTATCCCAATGGAAGGCGGGCGCCGCTTTGCCAAACTGATGGGCGCCGCCCCGATCCTTAAAAGACATCAAGGTGCTCGAGTTTCTTGCATTAACGAACGACCCCCAGATGATCTCACTTTACTCTCAGGCGCTTTTGGACACTTGTAGCCTTTCGTCGCGTGTAGTTTGGCTTTTGCTTGTACAGTCGAGCTTTGTTCGTACATTCCCCGGGGCCAGTCTGCTTCAAATCTAAAAGATCAGCGGCTGATCCACTTGAGCAGATAACATGGCGCGCGTTTAAGCGATTTGAGCCCGATAAGCCCCTCCCAGTCGCGATTCTCCTCCTCCCCATTCCCTCCCTTCTTTCCTTTTTAGGCCCTTCGCAATCTCTGCAGGACACGATAAGAACATTTGGATCGTTCTATCTCTTCATTCTAGCATGGACAGTCGCCTACCGTCTATCGCCTTTGCATCCCTTGGCCCGATTTCCCGGGCCGATACTATGCCGAATCAGCAAGGGAATCCTGGCATGGCACACGTACACAGGTAATCTGCATCGCTATGTGAGGAACCTCCATGAAGTATATGGCGACATGGTTCGCGTCGGTGAGTCCCTTCTCGTTAGCTTACGTTTATAATGATAGAGGCTGATATGCACGACTAGGGCCAAATGAGCTGTCGACCAATCGTGCTGACTGCACCCTGTCCATCCTGGGTACTGGCGGGCTAGTCAAGGGCGAATGTGCGTACTCTCAGCTTTCGCTTGATGTTGATCCGCGTCCATCCCCCTTATCTGATTCCCTGCTTCTAACATCATTAGGTTGGTACAACCGTGTGCCCCCAGGCACTCCCACCTCGCTTGTATCCATCCGGGTGCCCGCTGTACACAAGTCGCGAAGGAGAGTTTGGGATCTTGCATTCAGTGCTACAACGATCAGAGACCACTGGAAATGGCATCTGATGCGACGAGTTGGGCAGTTGGTGGAGCATTTGGGGCTGATCACGGAGCAGGAGAAGTGCGGCGCGAAAGTGGTGGTTGACCTAAACAATTGGATGTCGTCCTTCACGTACGATATCATGGGCGACATAACGTAAGCATTCCATTCAGTCTTTTTTTGCCCTTCTACCAAGGACGGTGCGATTGAACTCTGCGCATACATGAATTGCATCGATGCAGACACTAATAAGGGTTCCCATAGCTTCGGTGGCGGTTTCGAGATGATGAAGACCGGCGGAGACACCACAGGCATGACAGAAGCGCTGCAGGGTTTCAACACGTGAGTGGCCTTCGCTCCTGGCCTTCATATATATAATATAACTAAATCCTACAGGCAACACGCAATCCTCGCACATATTCCATGGGCACACACCTATGTTCGTCTCATTCCATTTGCCGCAGCTGCCGGCAAAAGGTTCGCAGAGATCGCACTAGCCCCTCTTATCACGCGCATCACAGAAGGGACCCAAGTGAAAGATCTTTTCTGGTTTCTGGTATGCCGTCTGAGCTACCAATAGAGGAAAGCCTTTGATAATCCTCCCTGCAGGCAGATGAAGAATCGCCGCAGCCTCCATCACGCGCCACCGTCAAAGCAGACGGCATCATGGCTATTGTCGCTGGCTCAGATACAACAGCTACCACACTGACTGCCATGTGGTACTTCCTCCTCCGCAATCCCGAAATAATGCAGCGACTAGAGGAAGAAGTTGATTCACATTTTACTGAAGTTACGGATCCATGGGGAGAGGATGCGGTGCAAAAGATGAGCACGATGATGTGGTTAAATTCAATCATGTCAGTCAATTCTCCGCATCATTCACACAATCAACATTTACTGACGGCGGAAAAGAAATGAGACTCTACGCCTGCTTCCACCTGTCATCAGTGGCTCGCAGCGCTCGGTTCCTTTGGGCGCCGGTGCGAGGATAGTTGGTCCATAGTACGTTCATTTTTGTTTACCGCTGTGGTCTGCTCCACAATTATTGTCCGCCTCCCACATCAATCTCACGCGGATCCACAGCTGCATCCCAGAAGGCACGCAAGTGACTTCCCACACCTACTCGCTGCAACGCAATCCTTTGTACTTTTCCCTTCCCGACCTTTTCCTCCCTCAGCGTTGGCACCCACGCGAGTTCGTCGACTTCAATACCGACCGTAAGCTCCGCCAACATAGAGATGACCCAACTAGCAATCCCGGCTTCAATCATGACCCCACCGCCTTCCATCCCTTCTCCACCGGCCCGGCAAACTGTGCGGGGCGTGCATTTGCTATTCTGGAGCTCCGCGCGGTCGTTTGCGCGGTCGTGTGGCGTTTCCGCTTCCTTCCACTGCCTGGAGTGCGGTTAGAGGAGTGGGAAGAGTCACTCGAAGACTACTTTATCGTGAGGAGAGGGAGGCTAGATGCTGCCGTGGAGTGCAGGCATTAGTGGATTCATTCAGAATGTATAAATGTACTCAATAGTTTTTTGTATCGGCACCCACCTTGATATAATAACGATTCAGATGCTATCGTGGTCTCAGCGTGGTCTCTGCTCATTCTGGTCACATTTATTCACCATTTATTCTTCCATTACGTTTGGTAATTTTAAATAGGTTGTTGCGGTTTTTGAGTATGCGCATCCCATGAATATATCATTGCCCGGTGGGTGGAGCGTGATTCTAGATTTAGTGAGTCTTGATCTGGAATTATGTCTCAATCTTGACGCGATCTCTTAACAGACGCTAACAAACCAGCATTATCTCTGCAAATGGCCAGGTGATACACTGCGGCTCTTGTTCGTTAGTTTGACAGACTTCGGTTCGGGACACTGGAGCTGTCCGTTCGATGATATATGGAGATGGGCCGATGATTGGAGGGCTTTAAGGCCACGACTTCGAACAGTTTCATAAGAGCAGCGCAACATCGGACATGCAAATTTTTAAACACGCCGAGACGGATTCATAGAGCTTATTAGCACTTGGTGCCCTGCATATGTTCATATCTGGTCCATGAGTTGGCAGTTGCGCAGGGTCAATGGCGACGATGAGTTACACACATGTCAACTCAGAAGAGCGAACACTATAATAGAAATAGAGATAGATGGTCCCGCCGAAAGCTAGGCTGATAGTTCTGTTAACTCGCCTTTAGCTCCAGATAACATATTTATACGAGGGCCGATAGAGCAGTTCGCAGGAAGGATCGTCAGCGTTTGGTCGCAAAATGAGGCTAATAGACGTAAGTAGTGGTCACCCTGAACCATGGGCAAGAAAAGTCACATTGACCGCCGTTCGGATGATGCCAGTTAGAGAGACGTCCCGTAGAAAATTAGAGCATGTTTTCGCGGCGAGGTCAGGACCCATGATCCACGAGGCAGTCAAGGCAACGCTGCTAGGCGGGTCTGAGGCTGGGCAGTTGACAAGATGTCGAACCCGCGAGACTTTCCGAGTCCTTGTCTTGTCACACAAGTTGACAGATTACACCAGTCACGGATATTGGCGAGTGCGGACACCCGCAGGCATCTTATCCCGTACCAGCCATTATACACCAGACGACGCACCTGAGTTTTAGGTGTAGGCATATATCCTTTAGGAACCAGATTATTAGTTCCAACAGACTATTGACGTAGACGACCTGTGTTGTCCTCGACACCTAGCGAGCGAAATCATCACTGGCATGAACTGCATAGTTGAAAAAGATAAACCGTGGCGGCAAGTCAAATGGAGCCCAGGCGTGCCTTCATTTGTCGCAACGTAAGATGGAAGTCGGCCGTGGGTTTCGAAGCTGTCACTGCCCAGTAGGAGCTCGCACTTTACCGAGATATGCTTGGCTGAGTGTTGGGCGTGCTTGTCAGTGTCATGTCGGGAGCTCGGAAGTGAAATTCGGCTATGGAACTGATAATCGGGCCGCTTGTCTCAGCCCAGGGGCAAAAATGCATAAAAGACATGGTAGCTCACTATCATTCTACATCCCACCTCCGCCCATCCACTCGCACGTTCTCTTCATCGTCTCTTTCACAATGCAATTCTTCAAATCCACCCTCGTCGCCGTCCTTGCCTTTGCTGCCTTTGCTGCTGCTGCCCCCAGCACATTGAAAGCGCGCGCAGAAGAAACAGAGTGCAAGCCCCTTCTCCAGTCCTGCGCGGCCAACTCTGATTGTTGCGGCGACCTGTGCCTCCTCGGAGTGCGTATCCCCACTTTGATCTCTGTTGACCACAAACTTACATGCGCCCCGACAGCTCTGCCTGTTGTAAGCGCCTCCCTCGCATCACAAGCCAGGCTGGAACCAGCCACGACGATTTTATTTTTGTAAGTGATCATCGACTCTGCAGGTCTGGCGTCCATGCTGATGTTCTTACTTGACAGCCTGGGGATCATGTCAATTAGATGTAGGAAGAGATTAAATGTATTTTAAAATCACCTTTGGAAAGATCTTGACCCTTTCTCGCCGGCAGATGTGAGAAATACTTCTATTCTTTAAGCTTCCAAACCACGGCTTTCTACCAGTTGTCGGAAGCGCTTTTGCCACTTTGAATACCGTCGGTGAATGCTTCTATATACAAGGGATCTAAACACACTTTTGCTCCTGCAAATTGGGTTCGGCTCAACAATGACCTCGCGTGATCAAGTGCCATTCGGGTGCTATACCGCGCTCCGGTCTGACTGACAAGTGAACGGGGATATATATGCGTTGGATGGATGAAAATAACATGTTGGCGTTCTAGATTACTGCAATAATATATTTAGTGTCGCTCCCGGAAGACTTGAAAGCCTTACACCCACAATGATACTTCGACGCCGCCGAACTCTCATTCCAGCAACCGTCTCCTCCACTGGCGCGATCCTCCCAGTCGACCTCTACCTGATCCTTCAACTTCTGCCACGTGAGCTTTCCCCGCCCCTCGAGGACGACGATACAGCTGTCGGGGGCCACCTTGTCCAGCAGCTGACAGCGCCAGCAGTCGCATCCATCCCCGTTCGAGCAGATATAAGTATTCTGTCCACTAAGTGCAATCAATACGCGTTGAATACTTGGAGATAAATGAAATATGTTGGTAGTCGGAGGGATAACATCTTGTCCAGGCGGCAACATTTGAAAAATATTTGCCAGCGCCATTCGCGTAGGGATGTGGAGGTGGGTGAGGTTGGGTGCCATCTTCCTCAGGCGGTCGCAGAGTTGTGGTGTAAATCGATAGGATAAGAGTTTGAGCCCAGAGAGATCCAGACGCTCGAGGGCAGGGAAAGAAAGGGGGGCCCTGAATACGAACTCGTTGAAGGCAGCATCGGTGGGTGCACGATATGCGAGGCTGAGCTCGGTGAGATTCGGTAGTTCCAATGTCGCCATGTTCGCCATTCCCCCCGGAGAGCGCAGAGCCACCCAGTGACACTCAAAGGTGATGGCTAACGTTTGTAGGGATGTGGAGATCTTTACCAGGACGGTGAGAAGTGCTTGTGCCAAATCGAGGTCACTGTCCAGGACCCGCGAGAGATTTCTGGCTCTCTCCTGCTCTGGCGTAGGCGTCGTGCGACGTGAGAAAGGTGCGAATGAAGTTAAGACACCCCATACAGATGGCTCCGCGGGCTTCTCGCTGCCAATTATGTCCCGGCCATCGACCTCGTCGTTGGAGATAAAAAGATGTCTGACTTGGCGAAGGTGGACTGGGATCTTCTTCAGCGCAGTTGCGAACGCGAGGGTCTGGCGGGTGCCGTGGAGCGCGACGGATTGCAGATTGAAAGGCTTTGAGCATTCGTGAATATGTCGTGATACGGCGGAGAGAGAGCGTCCTGTAAAGCCCCCGTCTGTGCAAGCGTACGAGAAGATGAGATGCAAGAGTTCTGTTGGACACCGATCCATGGGCGTTGTTTTGTGAAAGGATGAATGCAAAGCCCCAATGATCGTGATGGGACGTTGAGATGACTAATCAATGTTTGCAACAGCCTGCCCTCAAGCTTTTAGCCACTAGTTCCGAACACCAACACATGTCTCTGTCCACCATTCCACACGCTGCAATTGATGCTCAATGGCAATAGCTGCATTTCCTGAGCGTATCTGCTTCATTGTATGTGATTTTAACTCCGCCGAATCTGGCTGGCATGCTAAGACTCCCAGCCCTTCCACTGGCGAATGTCATGAACAAGTTCTCCAGGCTGTCATGACTCCCGGATCTGTACAAGGATGCGAGATATCTCCTGAAAGACCTTTATTTCCTGCGTCGATCTTGTGAGCCATCACAAGCTGCCAAGACGCTGGCCAAGCCTTTCCCTACGGCCCGGTGGTACCATCTGCCCTCGCGCCGTCAAGCATAGGTCTTCACCCATCGATGTGCGATACAGCGGCTCCCTTTGCTCGGCTGAATAACGGAGTCTTACATGCAAGGCTTGTGCCGAAGATCGTCCTTACGGCAAAATAATGAGCTCCACAAACTGAGGTAGAGCCCGGAGGATATAGGTGCAGGTATTTAACCAGCTCTGCCTGTTGCGAACTGACGTGATATCTACAGAATAGATATCGATCATGGTCTTCTCTCAGAATCTACGGCTCTACTCCCTACTTGCTCTACTTTCTCTCTTTTCCGCGGTGAACGCCCACGGCTACGTTCAGGAAGTGATTATCGGGTCGACGGTTTACACGGGATACCTGCCATACACGGACCCTTACTATGACCCACCTCCCGAGAGAATAATCCGCGCAATTCCAGGAAACGGCGAGTCCTCATTTTTCAGGAATTTGGTAGCAGTAACTTACTTAGTTGCCTAGGTCCTATAACGGATATCACCCTCATCGAGTACAATTTCTCCTCAACTGATTTGTCACCAAAACGTCTGATGACTACGCCCTCAGTCTTCAATGCAACGGGTATACCGCTGGCGGCGTCATTGGCAGTGAACCTGCCCCTCTATTCGCAACCGTTGCCGCAGGCTCTGAGGTTCACTTGAACTGGACCACCTGGCCATCAAGTCATGAGGTACGTTCGAAACTTTGACTGACTATCTCATATTTACTTACTATCAATATGTACACCAGGGACCAATGATCACATACATGGCCCGTGCACCATCGGACATTACTAAATGGCTTCCTGGAACCGAGTGAGCATCATCTTACCCCAAATTTATACGCGCTTAACAAACTATTCCCCAGTGCTGTCTGGTTCAAAGTAGCAGAGTCTGGAAAGACTGCCTCTGGTCTATGGGCCTCCACGGATATTCTCACTGCCGATGACAGCATTTATACATTCACCATCCCCTCCACGCTCAAGGCGGGTCAATACATAGTCAGGCATGAAATGTAAGCCTCTTGAAACTTTGCAATCGTTGTCATGATCATAATACATGATACTTCATTAGCATCGCGCTTCAATCGGGTATTTGAATTCACCCGCCCATTTCTTGCTTCAATTCTGACGACCTTTTACAGCTTACGAATATCCTGGTGCCCAATTTTATCCCAGTTGCATTCAATTACAGGTGACTGGTTCTGGCACCGCTCTGCCGACTTCGTTCGTGGCATTCCCTGGAGCCTATACTGCAACAACTCCGGGCATCGCATATGACATTTATCTCAGTGAGTGTTCATCTCGGAGACATTGTCATGCAATTGTTAATCAAGCACGGTAGACACAAGCGCATATCCCATTCCGGGACCAGCTGTGTAAGTGACTCGCGCTCTAGTATGTTGATTCATTATTAATTTCATTTCGGCGTTTACCAGATGGACTGGCTAGTATGCTCATGTCCATCACTTCCCGCAGGAGCTGGTTCGGATATTCGAAACATGCTGATCGGGGAATTCAGGTTCGATTTTCCGTCATTTAGCTTGTATTTCTGCAATGAAACTGTAACTTGTTCACGGTCGCTCGTGCCAGTCCTGTGCTGGGGAACGAAATCAAAGCCTGAAATATCAGCTGTGTCTCAGCAACACTGAAGGCTAACGTTTAAATCGTATATGAGGCGGATATGAGTAAGCTCGATAAGAATACAAGAACCCCTTGCGCGAACTCTACTCGAGTAGGAACTCTCCGCTATAGATAAGGAATAAATATAAATAGGCAAAATCAACAACGCCATGCTCCTGCCTGTCTACTAATTATTAATTTATGGGATATCTAGTTATGACGAAAGTCACTCCACCCGTAGCCGCAAGAAGAATGGATTCTTTAGCTCAAGATACACTGCTGGTTAGTACTGATAACCGGAGAATCAGAGTTCTGAGATACTGCAGATGACACGTCAGATTCCTCCTCAAGACGTGTTCCTTGCGACTGAGGAATGGGAATGACCAACTCTGAAGCCATAACTGCTCTAGACGACCTAGTCTTTGCTTTTCGCAGTGCCTCTCGTTCCTCCCTATCCGATCTGCCTTTTAGCTCTTTCGCCACCCATGCGGTGACGTCGCGAGCAGCTTCCACCGGCTGTTTTTTGAAGTTGAGCAGGTAACCAAGGATCTCGGCAGTCGAGAACTTTTCTTCGGGTATGTCATTGGCGAAAACGCGAGCATGATTAGAAATGGAGCGATCGATCTCAATCGCGTTGTTGGGCGTCTTTTGATCAGTACCACCCTTGTGAGCCCCTCGTGCCTGAGAGTAGAAGCGACGGAAAAGTGCATCTGACTGGTTTCGAGTGGCAAGCTTATACGCGATCTGCTTGTCAATTCTTCCCGGGCGAATTAATGCCGCGTCCAGCCGGTCGATGTGGTTTGTCTGTGTATTTCAGTGAGCTCGTTATATAGTACATAGGAAGAAAACTTACCGTAGCGAAGAAAAGTGTCCCGTCTTGACTGTTGACTCCGTCGAGTACGTTCAGCAGCCCAGACATGGTTACTTTGGATCCGTGCGGGACCATGAATGGGTGTCCGCCACGATACATCGAGCTATGGGCGTCCTGGGTGTCCTCATCCTCGTCTCTCGAGGGGAAAGCGCAGTCGATGTCTTCGATAAGTAAAAGGCTATGCTTTGGGAGAGAGGAGACGGCGCGTTGCAAGAAGGCATCATCGATACTACAATGGTTCAATTAGTGACATCCGAACAAACGAACTGACATACGCACAAGTTGGATGCCAGAGATAATGTATAGATCTCAAGCCCAAGCTCACCAGCCTAGGATGAAATGTTAAAGAAGCGATAAATGTAGAAACTAAGGTACTTACTATAGCATATACGGTGGATGCTGTTGAGACGGAAGCCCGAAATTAGTACAAGCGTATTAAAAATCGGACGAGAACACCCACTCTTTCCCGTGCCTGGAGGTCCATGCAGAAGATAGCCTCTTCGGTGCGGAATCCCAGAGTCAACATACCAGTCTTCCATGTCAAGGAAATCATTTGCGTCGTTGATAATGGATTCGATGCACCCTTCTTCGAGGACTAGAGAGTCGAGGGCCCGTCGTACTTTGGCCTGGATATTATTCCACACTGGGCCTGGACCGAAAGTAGGCTGATGGAGGTGGTAAGCGGGAGTACACACATAGAGAGAGTATGCTATCGTACCCCATCAACAGAGTGGACGGCGACATGCCGCCTGCTGGTCTCGCAGTATCTCAGGCGCGCTTCTTCTACGAGTGCGGACAGGGCATTCAAATCTCGTGTGTAGATTCTGAAATAGGTTAGCTAACTTCCAATCTGGTATTTAAGCGGTGCGTACATCAAGTGCAGCGATTGCAAGGTATTATAATTGCCATACGGGGCCATCTGGGTGTCTTTCTGTCTTGTGATCTCAACCCAATATCCTTTCCATCTGAAAAGTTGGGGAGCACCGAAGCTGGGTACGTATTCAGCGTTACCTCTAATCGCAGCGCCAGGACCTGAATCACCGTTAGCTCTAATCATGCCCGACTTTTACTTGCACCGCTCATACCAGAAGTGACGGCCCATTTTCTCTTAGAGCTCTTTGCGGTCACGATGAATTCCCGGGACACCTTCCACACATCTAGCTCCGTCTGTCCAGTGTCTATAAGTACACATGAGCCGTTGCCTTTCGTGAACACACTCACTAAAAAAATCACAAGCCATTCGTAGGCCGGGTCTCCTTCGTCAAATTGTGCTGAAAGAAAATACTCTTTCAAGGAAATACTTTCAGCGACTAACTATTTCGATCATGAATAAAGACAATCTCACTGTATCTGAACCTCTCGATGACCCATTGACATAATCTTCTCCCTGTTTCAATCACGGATCCAAGGATTAACAGTTTCGCGCTGTCTTGAATGTACGAGCTAGTAGCCAAAGCACGAAGGACAGACAAAATTTGGCTGTTCGCGATCATGGTAGTCATCCAGCCGGTGCAAATCGCCATCTGATAAGTCAATGCGGATGTGGATATAAAGAGCATGTGGGAATAAGAAGGAACTCAGTGCGGAACATGAGCAGTAGCACCTGACTTTATATTTCGTCGCAGAACCAGCATTACAGCATTGCACGTGGTTCATTGCGTGCACCCTCGCGCCTGCATGGATTTGAACCGTTGGCGCCTAAGATGAACAAACTATAATAGATGAGATGAGATCGGAACGTGAGCAAGCTTCATCATCGAAGTTGGCATTGCGAGAGAAACGTACTGCTCGTATCTCCTAGTAAATGAATGGCACCACTGCTGCGTATTTTCGACACAATTAACCTCAAATTAAGCGGTTATTATCTGGTATATTGATGGGTGGTGCCTCCAAGAATAGAGCGTAGCTGGAATTCTGGGGCTTGTAAGACTTAGGATAATCCTCGTGGTAGCAGTGTCGCAGCCGCTGCTACGATTTGTTGTCTGGTCCTTGCTTGTTCTCTGCTAGGTCGGGAAGATTTCAATCTCAATGATGGCCCTAAGACAACGTGCACGCCTATCCAGCTGGATAACATCGATAGAAGATCTTGTACCTTGTGCCCCATCCGCACCTAATTAGCTTTTTTACCGCTAAGCTGTAGCTATTTGCCGCTCGCAAGACACGAGGTCCGAGTCGCAGAGGTGGTCGAAACAGTACGTCAGGTAGCTTCAGCACGACCAAAAGCGCAATATAAGGCAGTCGGATCACGAATAAAACGGTTACGGTTTCGCTTTATTTCTCTTGCTTGCTTGAACCCAGCTGCAAATCAGGTTGATGCTACGTTCAACGTTGCCGCCTACTAGCGCCCACGTTCGCGCCAGGTGATCGTTGCCCCCCTTTCTTGCGGATGATTCTCCCGAGCTTCCATGAAATGCCGATAGCCTTTTCGAGCACTCAGCACTCAGTAATTTGGATGCTAGAATATTCCAGGGAGATAATAGTCAGAGCGCTACCTGCCTGCCCCAGCCGCCCCTAGACAATGGGCGCTCAAGGGGGGATTTGGGGGACTCGAGACGCCTTGTTGCCAAGCCCTAAGACCTTCGAACCTTCGAGCCGGAGATATCATTTGATTACATGAGCTTCGTGCAAGAAAATGTTTCATATAGCCGGCGGGAAAATGATACCCAGTGCCTTGCCCAGTGCTCTTGCAATCGTCCTCGCTGCGTCCTCAGAAGTGTCGCAAACAAGGCAGTCGCCACGAGCCTTCGTTGAAGATAACCAAGGGAGCGCATATTGAACAGATCTTGTTCGGCTATGAATATAGCTTCAGTGCTTGTACTGAGAGAACGTTGAATGCTGAGCCTGGCTCTATGCTGCGGACTGCGGACCGGATTTTTTTAAAGATCACGTGTCATGCCTCGAATCTTCCGTGTGGCACAAATTGGACCTCGCGCAGCAGCAGGGCGAATTACACTCGACTTCAAACACGTTTTGACCCTAGAGTCATCCATGAAGCCTCAAGCTATAGACCCGCAGCCCACATGTGAAAACGCCACTTTCACGCCACATATTTTTCTTAGTATACCAGTTATATGAATCACTAACTTGATGCATTTGTGGTTCATTTTTCAAGAAAGTCAAGTTCGCTTTGCAATCTTCTCCGCACCGGAATGCGCTGATACGTTGTAATAATTCACTCAACCACTGATGAGGAATCCGCCTCGACAGTGCAATCATCCAGTCGACCTGAACGCGTGCGACATGCGCACTCGTTTCAGCGACTACACACGGCGACTCGCTCTTCATCGGAGATTTTCATAATATCAAGATCCCTTGTGTAAATCTGCAAGGGTAGACGTAGATATTGGTAAAGCATTAACGACTTGAAACGGTTTGTTTTTCGTCAATGAGTGACCGATTTCCCAATATTCGAGCTGAATCTCCACTCAATTACAAATTTAACCGCTGTTTTGAAAGACCCGGATTATTTATCCTGAGAGGAATTTGCGGGAGATGCCCCAGTATTTCGGGAATTAAACAATCTTGCTTTGTGGGTATGAGTACTCACAACTTGTATCCGCTTGACACCTCACACATTCCTCCATATGAAATGGCCGAGCCATTCAAGGGGCCCCCAAAAGCTAAGAATATACGTCTAAAATGGCGCTGTTATGATTGTTTGAGCTGCCACTGCTCTTGAGGAAACAGTTGAATCCGCGACTCGTGCGTTTCACGTCCCCGTTTTTTTGTGTGCATGAATCATTCGGGCTCAACTCGATCAATTTTAGAGATTTATTTGCTTTAAAGTGATGTCTCTGAAGACTGATGATGATTTTAGATCATTTGTTCCGGGTACCTGCTCTAACTCGTGTGACCTATGATGAGTTTGATGTACACTACTTCAGATAGACACAATTTAGGCTCGAAGACGTACTTAGCTCAAAACGTACAGGACGACAATGTGGCAGCGAGATCGCCATGGATTGTATGAGGAATGATACGCATCCGTATTTTCTAGCACTGTTGATGCAACTGGAGCCATCCGCCGTGACCGTCAACCCTTCCGCGCTGGAAGACCGACAGTGAGTTTACCCAAGTCCCAGATTGCAGCGCAGCGTTGCCCAGAGTGAGAGCCCTCGATCTCGGGGACTTGAGTATATCTCAAATCACCGCTATCGCAGAATTGTGCAAAGCGCTAAATCAATTTTGTGCGTCTGGTCGATGAAAGAGAGCATGCGACGGTAATTGATCATGTGATTATTGACCTAAGCCACTGCCAAACACATGTAAACACCTATCTCCGGGCTAATCACCTCCAATCAAAACTTCAACTCTTTCTCGCTCAATGCCATTGACTGTACCATTTACCTCATTCCTGCTATGCGATGCAATACACGCTGAAAGGAGGACTTGTATCCTTCTCTAGAATCAGTTGCATTACTCGCGATCACGCTGCCATGCAACGAAACTACGCTTCCCATAACCGGCTCTCGTTGTACTCCGCCCTGGCGGCGGCACTCCTACTACGCTGGATATTCACATTTATTCCTCTTAATGGCTCTATTTGGCTTTATAATCAAACAAAGCGCATCAATTCACACTACACGGCGTGACCGGCCTCAGCATATCGGGCTAGTAATACTACATCCACCTCCCTTCGTTTTGTAACTGACTTGATTGGTCTACTGGCATTGTACCTCAAGATATTGGCTGAAAACCTAAGATCTGTTACTTGGATGATATGTGAACACCCATAATCCTTCGTGTTGCTCTTGATTTTTTTTGGCAACGATTTTGGAAAGTTCGATCCCCGTCACATATGTGATGGGGCACCGACGATCGCGCCCTGTCGGCGTCGCTTTGAGGAGCCACAGACCGCAATGCGCCGCTCCCGCTTTGCGTCTACCGCCTCTGCGCTTTGCGGTGGTCCCGTATAAGTTATGAGGTGCGCGTGCCGATGTACTCACCACCAGCTCACGCAGCTCCAACTCCTCACCCCTCCTCTACCACCCAAGTCCTACAAGCGCTATGTCTGGCTACACAAATCTCCGCGAAACCCTTCACCCGAGCAAGGTCTCGGGCTACTCTACTCTCGCCGGCGCGCTGACCCCCGCGCAGGCGTCACCCAAGCCCCCCGCGCCACAGCGCGCGCCAGACGAGCCATACGTGTTCCGCACAGTGAACATCACTCAGACGGCGTACAGGACACGGACAGTGTACACAAACGGTGGCAGATAGGATTCGGACGAGTGGAGTGCAGATTATGTCTGGCGAGGTAAGCTTTTACCATTTGCTTCACGATGAATTTGCTAACATTAGACTCTGGCACCAGCTGGGGATCGAAATATCTTATCCTTTAAACTAATAAATCTATGTATGTGCTATGCACCGGAGCCTGAGTTGGAGTAAGTCGTCTTATCAGCTCCTCGAGTGACCTGTCTCATCTACTCTTCTAGACATTTCCCGCTATCTACACACAAAATTCAAATCTACTTTAATGATCACTTATTATTCTTACTCATCCCAACCTAGCTGTGTCCTTTTTATCGGCTTCATAATTGTATTAATATATACCCGCACTACATATCATAATACCGAATGTATCTGACGGTTCATTGGGTTGAATATGATTGCCGCTTCACAAACTCGCGAGGAAAGGCTAAGCATCCGACAGAAAGATAAGCATCTGCTAGGATGATTGGTCTAGCCCGCACAGCTCGACATCGAGCAATGCTGAGTGCCGATGAGACGGTCAGAGGGAAATGTGCCGTTGATCTAAAGCGAGGAGATACAAAAATGCATACCCCTGCGCTCTCATGCTCAGGGCCATTCACTCGGATGTGCAGCCGCGTTACAGCACAAAACCCAAATCGCGATTTATGCCCTACACCTGTCGACCACACTCGAGATAAAAATTAGCCGACAGGCACTTCACGCACCTCGAGATATGAATGGGGTGAATTGACCCTCGGTGTCCTATGATCCACCCGTCGCGCTTCTACGCATACCCACGCAACTCCAGCGCATCCTCACCGATCTATATGCTCTCTCCAACGTGCGTGCAAGAGCCTGCAGGTCGATGTAGTGGATGCAGGATGATCATGCGTCACCCGTGGGACGCATTGTGGGCGGGACATTCCGGGAATGACTCGGAGTCGACTGTCTTCTCGGCGTGACCGTACTGCGAATCATGTGGGCCGCTGCGGTTCCTCAATCATGTCCAGTGTCCACAGTAGTGTCCGCAGGGAAGTCAGGCACATGTCGTGCTTGCGAATCAGGGGCATTCAGGTGAGTGCCATTGCACAGCATTGACAGCGCGCTGTCAAGGCGTGCTAGGACTGCGTATGGTACACATGCGCTCGCAGGGGTGTTCTCATCCTCACGCAATAGGGCGTCTGAAGCGGGAAGACTGAGCTTGAATGCATAATGCGTGAGGCTCACCGCAAATGTTTGCGTGATAAGCCAGTCTGCTGCATCGGTGCTGAGGGAAGCGGGTACCACATCGATGGGAACAAAGTGTCCCTGTGACATATATTCCGGAGATTCGTCTGGAGAAGCGACATCAAAAGTGATACTAGTGAGCAGGAGCCTGAGATGAAAGAGAGATCTTCAGGAAACCGTCGCTGATATCATGGTCCCAGCGCGGCGATAGAACCAGAGTTTGATGCAGAGCAGAAAGAGAAGAGAGACGCTGCAAAGCTAGCGTGAACGAGATAATGCCACGTCTGAGCTTTATCTGTAGACATGTTGGCACTCGACTATCATCAAGGTTCGGTTGAGAGAGTCAGAGACACACAAGAAAACGATCGCCACAGCGTGGGAATGCTCGCGTGGCGTGTCATTTGGGGACTGTGGTCCTGGTCGACTCTCGCTTTTCTACGATAATAATCTGGGCTACTCCTGCTAATTGTGTACTGCTGCGGGGGGTGACATGAACAGCGATGCCACAGAGGCAGCATTGGGTCTCCTCGGGCTACTTTCTCCCTCCAATATACCAACGACGGCGCCCAAGCAGATCATCCCACTCAAGCGCAAGGCCGCCCCTCCTCCCCCGCCCCCGCCAGCCCCGCGCCCACCTCCAGCTCGCCCACCGCCTCTCCAGTCCCACAGGCCATCTTTGGCAGCGCCGCCTCAGGTCCAGGAAGACGAATCGCAGTTCAACCCGGACGCCATCAACTGCATCTGCGGCTCTGCCTACGACGACGGCTTTTCCATCGCGTGCGACGACTGCTCGCGCTGGTGCCATGCTGCGTGTTTCGACATCTTCAAGGGCGGCGTGCCCGAGGAATGGAAGTGCTGGGTGTGTGTGCCCAGGCCGGTGGACCGGGAGAAGGCCGTGCGCCTGCAAAGGGAAAGGGAGCGGCAGCAGAGGGAGGCGGAGGTGGTGATGCAGCAGCAGCAGAGGGAACAGGGACGGACGAGTCCGGGAGTGGAGAAGGTTGAGAGAGCGAAGCCACGAAAGGTATCTGCAGCAATAGATGGAGGCAAGGACAAGCGCAGGCGTCGGGCGTCGATCATGGCGCCCACAATGGCACCCTCAACGAGCACCGGCCCCGCCACAACCGACGACACGCCGCTCACCATCGACATCGAGGAAACGTATGTCCCCATCACCGCCGACATCGTCCCGCACGCCGCCCTACGCGCCAAGCTCGCACGCCATGCGCGGAACTGGCGCGGTGTCACCGCCCTCGCGCCGCCGCCCGCCCGCGTCGCCGTTTCACCCGTTTCGCTGCCTCCCTCTTCTGTGCGGCTTCCAAGTTATGCACTGCACACGACATCCCCCGTGCCGCCGCAGGCACTGATCACACCCTATCCCGCGCAGCTCACGAGCACGTCGGCGTATTTGGCTGATCCTCTGAATGCGTATGCACATCTGGGGATGCCGAAGCCGTTTGTCCATTTGTTGGGTGGGGAGATGGGCGTCGCACTGGACAGTCGTACGGTGGGCGGGGAGGGGCGCTGGTGCAGAAGCGGATGCTGGCCGAATGCTGTGGTCAGGCCGTTTCTATGCGGAGCAGGTGGGGAGAAGGGTGAAGGGCACGATCATGGAGAGGCAAAGGAGAAGGACACGCAGGAGCTGCGTTTTGGCGTGTTCGCGCTCCGCGCACTCGCCGCTGGAGAGGAGGTCGTCCTCGGTTGGGAGTGGGACGACGGCGCGGCTGTGCACCAGCTCCCCGCGCTTGTGCGCGACCCGCACGCATTTCCGTACGTCCCCTCTCCCCTTCCCTTCCCCTCCCGCAATTGACAGGGCGCTCACAGTGCTCCCAGCCCGGACAAGCGCGACTACCTGCGCGCGCAGATGGCGGGGATCCTGCATGCGCTCGGCTCGACGTTCGTCACGTGCGCATGTGGCGAGAAAACGCGGGACTGTGCGCTGGCACGGATGGCGGCGTTCGTCGAGGACGACGCAACCCCGCCTGCGTCTGCTGGTGATGTGGATTTGGGTCCTTTGGTCGGCACGACGCGTGGATTTCGGGCGCGAGAGCGAGTGGGCGGGAGCGGGGGGCTGAGCGGGTGCGAGATGGATGTTGATTTGGAGCCGTCGATTCGGAGGAGGGAAAGATGGGACGCGGATGAGGAGGGCGATGTGGATGTGGAGGGTGATGGCGATGCTGATGCGGACGGGACGACAGAGGACGAGCTCGATGTCGACGGCGACGGGCCGCCGGTCGCTGGGCCGTCGCGCTGGGCCGGGATGCGGAAGGAGACGCGGCGTGTGGATGTCGGTGAAGTGGCACATGCGTTTCGGGCGTCGAATCGTCCGTCACTGTCCCCGCAGGAGCTGCCGCGGCTCACGGTGAGCCCGGCGACGCTGTCGCCCAGCCCGCGTAAGGGGAAGGGGAAAGCGCGCGATGGGCTAGTGGGGGAGAGCGACGAGGAATGCCATGGGCCTGAAGGCTTGGCAGGTGCGTGGCGTTGCAGCGCACATCATACGAGTGCTGATATCTTTCATTTTCGTATAGGTTCGGATCCGCGGCGCGTAAAGAGGGCACGGCACGGGCCTCCAAGTGGCTCGGCGAGCCCCAGCCCAAGCGGGATATTCTCGCCACACCCGCATCGGGCACAGACGCACAGCCCCTCGCCGCACCATCTGCACCCAGAGCGTTACCTGCGCTCGCCTGCGATTCCTTCCATTCCCAATGTAAGCAAAGGGAAGGGCAAGGCGAAGGAACCGAGCGACATCACGAACTCAAATAGTGCTGGTGCGGTGCCGGAGGAGAAGATGCCGCCGAAGATGCGCAAACGCTGGATCGCACGCAGCGCTGAGGTGCTACGAGAAACACTTGCGAACGGTGGTGGGATGGACGTGGACTTGGACGTAGATGCGGAGCCGCCGGACACGGGACAGGCGGGCGCACGGATGGATGTCGACCCCGCCCCGCCGCCCCCGCCCCCACCGCCTCCTCCAAGACAAGAAGAGGCGCCGGTATACCCCACGTTCGTCCCGCGTGCCAACTCGATGGCAATCTCCTCGCTGTGCTCACCGTCTCCGTCGCCCGCGCCATATCGCACGCCGACACCCGCCCCACCACCGTCTACACTCGTATATGCGCCCACGTCCCAAAGTCGACCCGTCCCCACACCCTCCCCGGCGCCTGTTTACGTCCCCCCTGTTCAGTATGAGCCAGCTCCGCTTCTCCCCACCCCTGCCCAGTATACGCTTCCTTCGCCCGCAGACCAGCCCGCCCCGTCGCCCCCGCAGATCCACCCCATCCTTCCAGCCGCACCCCCGGTCACCATCGCGCGCGTCGCATCCCCGCTCGCGCCCTCACCCTCGACCTCCTTCTCCCAGCTGTCGCTCCTCTCTCCAGTCGTTCCCGGGCCGCGTTCCGCATCACCCAGCTTCGGCAGTGGGCTGCTGCGGCATAAGAACACGTCGCCAAGCCCGTTATCGCAGCACGCCGCGCAGGCTGGGCTCCTTGTGCATGGGAGCGCGCGGCTGAAGAACGCAAGCCCGTCGCCGCTGGGGCAAGCCGTCACGCGCAGGGATGCATCGCCACCCCCGCCGCCTGCGCCTACACTGGTTGAGGATGTGCAGACGCCGTCTCCTGTGGTACACGCGAACAGCGCGGATGTCGAGCCTCGGCTTTCGAGCTCTCCACCCATAAATGATGTTGAACTTCAGCCGGCAAGCCCTCAGCCTACAGCCGATGTTGAGCCGGAGCCCGCCAGCACACAGGCTACAACCGATGTTGAGCAACAGCCCGCAGACAGGTCTCCGTCTCCTCCCGCCAACGCAGAAGGAGAAGAGGAAGCCCCGCCGAATGGATGGGTGGTGGTTGTTGAAGACGAGGATTCGCCTGCGGAGCCGAGCCGTAGCCCTGAGTCACCGGAAGCCATTGCAGCCTCTCCCCCGCAGGAGTCAGCTACGCCAGAAGAGGAGGCGGAGCGCGCGGCGGATGTGGATGTGGAACTGCCGCCGGCGTCTCCGGACGAGCAGGACTCGCCGCTCACTGTGCAGCCTGACCTCCCTTCACCGTCACTGGACACGGCAGAACTTCCTAGAACGCCCACGCCTCCGCCTGCTGTACTCGATAAGGAACCTGCCACTCCATCTCCAACTACGATTGAGGAAAAGGCTGCCGAGGGAGTTACACCTCCCCCTGCCTTAGCGGATCAGCCAGCAAGGGAGGCTACTCCTCTACCCGCTGTACCAGACGAAGAGCCTGTTAAGGAGGCTACTCCGTCACCACCGTCTCCGCCACCCGCACCCAAGGTCAAAATGTCATTGAAAGACTTTGCGATGCGTAAGAAGAAGCAACGCGAAGAGGAGATGGCGAAGGGCGTGGTTGAAGGAGGTTTGACTGTGGATACACATGCGATAGGCGGTGAGCACGCGCCGTCTGTGAGTCCAGTCGATGTGCCCATGAATGGTGATGTGGGGATGAGCGCGTTAGAGGTGAATGGTGCGAAGCCAGGTGGTGCGAAGGATGATGTGAGAGAGATGAAAGCTGAGGGCAAGGAAAACGTGCCCGCGGATCGTTCGGATCAGCCCAAAGAGGAACCTCTTCTCAACGGGAATGTGCCGGATGAGCCTATGCAGGTAGATGGTGCTCCTGCTCCTGAGCCTATCAGGATCCCATCACCATCTGCCCCCTCGTGGCTGGACCAGATACGATCCTTTACGTCGAAAGGAATCCCGCCCTCTTTGCCTACTGATACAATTATTGTCCATTCGTCTGTTCCACTCACTCCAGCTGCCAAACCCTCGCAACCCGAGCCTCCACCCTCAATTTCAGCCTCGAGCAAACGCGCAGCGAACGGGTCTCGCGCGCAAACTCCCACCCGCCGCCAGTCAGTGCCCGTTCGCCCACCTCCCACTGAAGACGGCGAAATCCCTTCACCAGCGACCGGGGGCCATAAGAGCTCGTCTTTCCAGCCGCGTGCGCACACGCCACCTACACAACCGCGCTCCTTCAGCATGGCGGTGCCCGCGTCCGTAGGCTCCAGCTCCCCCGGTGCCGCGCCTCCGCGGCGCCCGTCGCAGCCCGCCCGCCTGCCCCCCAGTGGCCCGCGCGCACTGCGACCTGGGCACGTGCCAGGCAGCCTTGCCCCGCGGATGAGGGGTGGGATACCTCGTGGGCCGTCTGCTGATCGGGATCGGTTGGATATGGACCGCGAGAGGGGATGGCCGCCGGCACCGGGGCGAGGCTGGGGTGCTGGCGGTGGGGCGTGGGTGCCAGGCAGTGGCGCACGCGGGGGAAGATGAGCTTAACTATAACATTATTGGACTTTGCGGTCGTTTCTCAGCTTTTTTTTTGTGTCAGGTTTCTCGTTGGCTTGGATGTTCCCCTGTTGTTTACTTGATCATTATACCGTGCCCTTCTGCTATTGTCGTACATACTTCTCTAGATAATGCTTCTCGCTGTGTGTATCTCTTCTTTTCTTGCGCGCTTGCTGTACCATCGTTGTACGGGCCCCCATGAATTTGATTGCAGGGGCGATGGGAACTTTACCAAAGAGTCAAAGACCAACCAAGCACACTAAAAACGTCCGAAGAAATCTTCCTATCAGCTCTCATCGCCCACTCATTGCGTGATTCGAGATCCCTTCAGTAGTGGTCTACGTCTTGAAGAGGAATGGCGCCAGAAATCCCTGAGAATTATCCTACAGTGAGGGTCTTTCTTCATGTGTCTAATTGAAGTTGAAATTTGATGTCGACTTGGATACAACTCGAAATCTTCGATCTCATGCAAAATCCCACTGCTGTCGTACAGCTAGCTCTGTTCCGTACTGACAAGGTAAAGCAAAAGTACGACGCATTGCCTTGGATAAAAATCCACCATTTATTCAAAAGCGAAGACAAGTCACCTGGCTCTACACGTTCGATTCCTGACTTCTTCGCCACTATTATAGAAGGATGGAAAACGCTGATCGCCCCGTTTACACCCCACAACTCCTTTGGCTGCTTACCGCATGATATCACTCTGGAATATATCCATTTCTGCCTAACATTCATCTTGGTAGTCACCGGGGCTCATGATCGCGCAGTGGAAGATTTTTAGCGGATCAAACGGATGGGCTATCCCAAAATGATCTGCAGGGTGCTTTTCAGGTTGCTTTTCAATGACGAAGCAAATTCGCCCACTCCAATCTCCATGTTGGACATTGCACGGCCAAGGGAGTGAGGAGACCCCCGCCTTCAGGACCCGTATCCGTTGGCTGCGTTGGGTGTGATCCTATTCAAGTTTGCAGTATATAAGACGCGATGTTCTATTCTTGCCGTGGTGCTACGAGTTGATTATGACGACTACGGCACTTTCTAGCTGAATGTAAGAACTGAAGTCGAGAACGCTTAGTTAGGAGTAGCGTCAATATTGAAGATATGTATGTCATTTCCCCAGCGCGATCCACCGACCTCTTTGGGCTTCCGGGGTGATTGACGTGCACCTCGCCACATCACGCAAAGTCACTGAGTTGAACCATTCCATATTCGGCAGCGCTTCAGATTGAACCGCAGTCTGATATACCAGACCTTGGCTGAGCTCGGCGAGTCCAAAGCCAGTGAAGAGAGAGGAAGGACGTTTGGCTCACCAACGTGAGTAGGGGTGATAACGGCGAGGTTAAAGTGGGGCGAGTAGGCACACATAAGCTCCTAAGAGATTTACGGTCAGTCCTGGCAGCAGAACAGGTAGCTGACACATGTGGCGCGCTCGGCGACGACCTTGATGGCGCAGTAAGTGATGAAGAGGTGCCAGAACTCAGGGTGGTTATTCAGATCGAGGTCGGGCGACATGGCTTCTTCAAATTTCACTCAGCCTGCCGTTGGGTTGGGATTTAGTAGGATAAACTGCGAGAATTGCAGGGCTCTGCTCACAAAAGGGCACGCTTGTTCGGAGCGTCAGCCATGAGAGGGATCCATCAAGCTGAGCTGAGGATGATCATAGCATCCACTACGCTAGTCAGCACGGAATCGAGTATGTTGACGGCGCCCTGCATGGCAGGCTTGGGTAAGGTCATTGGCGACGTCTTTGACACCGATGATGAAGTGAGAAGCAACAAGAATATATATCGTTAATTCAATTTCGTGAGAACAGTATTGTGCAACTTACGCAACATGGGTGCTTTCTGGAAATTGGACTTTCTAATTAGCGAATGGCAGGGGTTTCGGTAGACAGGGTACATACCTTGATAACCTAATTGTACACTGTGATGTGAAGAGGAAAATACCGGTTGCACCTTCAAATCTCCCCTCCAGGCGAGGCTCGTCGCTGCCCCTCCATCAAGGTGTTGTCACGCGAACACAGCAACTGGTAGACCTAAGAGCCAACAATTCAATTGCAATGTCGTAGAACGTGACATACCCGGAATCCTAAGTCCAATGTGCACTGTCACTGTCATTTCGAATTGAACTCCCTGAGATGGTGACAGAAAGAGATGAAGAGCGTGTGGCTACTATGTCCGAAGACATGAGAGTGGCGTGGGTATCAAATGCAATATGCACTTTACATCACAAGACGAAATCACGGCTCGCCAGGTCTCGCCCACTTTGCATCGTGGATCACTGAATGGTGTTCGGAACCGCTGAATGAGAACTTGAGGGTAGGTCTCAGTGCGACTGCACTCCATCGATCTCGATTATCACGATCAGCGGCTTTTCACAAAATGACATCCATAGATAAGTGCCCAACAGAACTATTGCATCTCATATTCTCGTACGCTTGTACAGATGGAGACCATACAGCACGCTCTCTCTCCGCCGTATCACGATACATTCGCGACTGCTCACAACCTTATTACAACGTGCAATCTGTCGCGCTCCACGGCACCCGCCAGACCCTCGCATTCGCGGATACGCTGGAGAAGAACCCAGCACACCTTGGCCAAATCAAGAACCTGTTTGTTTCCAGCGATTCAGCCGATGGCCTGGACGTAAACAACGGAAAGAAACCTGAGGGGCGGAGTGTATTAGCTCACTTGCGTCTTCAATTCTCACCTCGCATGATGTCTATGCCAAAGCAGAGCAGGGTCAATGGCTCAGATAGTGACCTAGATTTTGCCCGGGCACTGTTTGGCATCCTCATGAAGATCTACTCATCCCTAAAAACCATGACCATCACTTTTGACTGTTCTCTGCGCTCTCCAGTGGAAATGGCGGACATGGCGACTTTGGAACTACCGAATCTCACCGAGCTCAGCCTCGCATACCATGCACCCACCGATGCAGCCTTTGACGAGTTCATTTTCAAAGCTCCCCTTTCATTCCCCGCGCTCAAGCGCCTGGATCTCACGGGGCTGACGCACGTATCCTATCAATTTACGCCTCAACTCTGCGGCCGCCTAGGGAAGATTGCACCCAACCTCACTCACCTCCACATCCCCACAACAATGGCGCTAGCAAACTTCCGTAAAGGTATGCCGCCTCAACGTCAACAAGGTGCCACCCCTCCGGCCGCCGACATAAACCACTTATCTCCGACTATCCAACGTGTATTGATCGCGCTCCGCGAGGGTGGAGTGGAAAATTGTTGGATACCAGACTGGGGCGCATGTGACTGCTGGCACTGTGAGCTGTCGGAAGTGAGCTTCGATGACCGTATCATTGTTGTCCCGGGGCGGGGAACCCTTACGTGGGAGAAGCTGAAGAACAGGCTGGAAGTTGAATGGGAGAATCGCGCAATTGGAGGGAAGGGATGTTGGAATGAGAGATCGGTGGCATCATGGCCTTATGATGGTGAGTTTCAAGGCTTTCAAGGCTACCAGGAGCGACGCTAAGTATGTCATCAGATCAAATCTGATAACCCAACTGCCCATTTCTCTCGCTTAGTTAACCTAAATCTTTCTCAGTTCTTTAAGCTCCCTCACCTGGTATTCTAGTTGGTGTTTGCGATTCTACAAATTCTACACATTTAAATGCGGGTGGTCAGTATCTTTAGCCGAAGGACTCCTAGGACATTTTGTATTCAATGAATTAGCTTTGGCTCAGCGATGGCCTCGCACAATCGGCCGATTAAGTGATATCTAACAGCTAGGGTGTGCTCCGCCGACCAATAAATGAATAAAGGCTTTCCATGCGCTTCGCACAAGCTTTGAGATCACTGACCAGAGATTAACTGCGACTGGTCGAGCCGGAATCTGTACATGCATAGGAGGATATTTCAGTCCAGACTTCTAGAGGCACATGGTCCATGCTAGTCGTAGCTGTGGTTGGTACAACGTGAAAAATGGTTGGGCAATAATCGGATAGGATAGGATAAATAAAAGAAACCGTGTTGAATATGCTGTGTAGGCAGTCGGGCCTCAGCTCCAAGTAGGAAGTACCACCACAAATGATCATTGTAAAATAGAAAAAACAACATTTCAGGTTCTATCAGTGTACGAGTACTGATATGGCATAGATAGAAAAGATATGTGACATTTCATAAGAGTGAAAATCAAGAATTGGATCGTCAATCAAATGAGAGAATACAAGCTCTTGACTGTAACCCCTTGCGCCCACCGTCCACCAGTCGTGTCAGTCTGGACATTGAAAGTCACCACCTTCGTCCCAGGTAGCATCCAAAAGTTATTATCGCTCCAGTATCCGCGAACTCCCGCCGGGTGTTCGAGCCACACAAAACCCGCAACAGCCTGGCTGTGTACTGTGAAGACGTTGCCGACATGCTTAATTGTGAGCTGCGGGTTTTGAATGGAGCTGGCGACATCAGATTGAGACAAAGGCAAAGGTATGAAGCGATGGGTATGGGAATAATGCACGCCGTTAGATGTTGCCCCTACGGATAGGAAAGCGACAGCGTTTTGAAGGCTGAAAGGAAGAGTATTGACGTTGAATGAGTAAAATTGTGTGCTGTTCACAGCGCCAATGGTGACGGCGGACTGATGATCTGCGGTTCCATTTCCGAGAGGCTTTCCTGTCCAGTCATACCACTGAATTGTGGCGTTCCCCTGCACAGGATCCCACAGATCAGAAGTGGTCCAGACCTGCACGTCTCCAGAGGTGCTGTCATAGTAGGGAGCGATGATAACGGGCTCGTAAATATCACGGGCACCGTAATGAAGCGCCTTCCATCTCCCATCCCTCGCGACGGAGGCCTTGCATGGTGCCGACCATATCTCGTTCAGCACCCAATACATTGACCCGAGCGTCCGCTGCGGAAGTCCAGAACCACGACGGTAGAACGCGATCTCCGACCGATAGAACTCTGACTGGAAGACCTGCGTAGCATATACCTGCAGATCGAATTGTTCCGTAGAGTCCATGGTCAGGTTCGGATTACTTGGGTACCAGAAGGTCGTCCCTTGCGCCATCTGGCCAAGACCATCTAAGGACTGGAGTGTGAGGTTCTCGGGTGGTGGAGGGTCTGAGTAGCTGGAAAAGAAGTTTGAGTAGTTGAGGGGGTATTCGCGATTGCGATAGAGGATGGTGCTGCTGTTGTAATGCAACTCGCTGGCAGGCATGACAGCGGCGTAGGATGGGACGTTCGAGTGACTGTGGAAGCCGAACTCTGTGGCGAAGCGCCCTATAGGATAGGTAGAGATGTTGAATGCCTGTGTAACATCGTAGTTGTAGTAATCTGAACAGAATCCCTCAGTTACATGAGCGACGCGGATGAAATATTAGCTTACCAGTATTTCCGTATATAGAGCCAGCGGATAGGTTGTTATATCGCTCTATGATAGGCATCGCCGCAGAATGATTCAAGCTGAGATAACCGTTTGTGATACTGCTGGGAAGGTAGCTGATCGAATGGCTGTTCTCAAAAACGACATTGATCAAGACATCCAGGAACAGGCTCGAATAGAGTGCTTCAGAGATGGCGACAAGAGGGGGATCGACTGCGCCAATGATATTCAGACCGAATTCGATTTCGTTGTTTCCGCACCAGAGAGCCAATGATGGGTGATGATTGACCCGCCGAATCTGGTAGTAGGCCTCAGCTACCGCGTTCTCAAGGAAATTGGTGTTCACAGGATAGATGGCATCAGAATAAGCTTTAATATGCAATGAGCGAATTGCATAACGAGGGGAGGCAAAAAATAGGCTCACCCATCTCAGCCCATAATAGTATACCCATCTCGTCTGCGAGGTCAAAGGCGTAGTCCGGCAAATAGGAGCCGCCGCCCCATACTCGCAGCATGTTTTGGTTCTTCAAATCGACGTGAGTATGGCGCATCCTAATTTTTAGAATTCGCAACGCACCCCAGCAATCACGGTCTCGAATAGAAGCTGGAATTCGCTCTGGGTGACGGACGGCCAGAATACTTCCGGAGGAACGACGCTGCTACCCTTGACGAAAAGTTCATGGCCGTTAATCTCGAAGTGCCAGTTGGCGCCCGGAGCGATGCCCATGGCTTCTTGCTCGGAGGTGATGAGCCCTTGATTAAGAACGATGGTGCGAAAGCCGACTCGTTTGCTAATGGAGGCCACCGGGATGAGGCTATTTCCGGCGAAGATCTCGATTTGCATGTTGTAGAGAGTTTGTGCGCCGTAACCGACTGGCCACCACAGCTTGGGAGAGCCAGCGCCTTCGCTTTTGATGACGGCGCTTCCCGTAATGGTCCCGTTTCCTACGGTTACACCTGAGAGTTGTCCGTTGAGTAGGACACCTGGAATCACAGCGACCAGTCTTGAATTGGCAGGCAGCGTCCCTAGGTAGTCGATACTGACGTTCATGACCCAGGGCTGAGTCTGGTCAGGTGGGAGGTTGTTAAGCTGGCCTTGTCGGTAGATGTCGACCATGGAATTGGAGACGTAAATCTCAGGCGGGGCTAGCTGAACCACGTATGCGGGCTGCCAGATTCCCGTGGGCGCGTAAGCGGGCGCCCAGTTCCAGCCGAAATCGATCTGCTGCTTTCGAATGAACTCTCTACCGGTGTAGACGAACGCGATTTCAAAGCAGGTAGGGCAGCTGAGTTCGGGATTCGCGGGGTTCGCGAGATAGTTCGCGTCGTCGACAGGAGAGGTGAATGCCAGGGATAGAACAGGATTGGTCGGGCATGCCGAAAGAATGGAGGAGACATCAAAGGTCCACTGTCGGAATTGGTTGTTCACCGCCGCAACTGTCTGGTTGCAGAATGAAATCTCTGCAACAGTATCGATGCCCTCGAAGACTAGGTACGTGGGTAGATGTTTCGAGCTAAAACGGATTTAGATAGATCACTGTAACGTTTGGAAGAAAAGGACATACAGTCCAGTTATGGGCGCACTGGTATACGTCCAATTGGTGAAAGCGACCCAAGCGGTTTCGATTTCATTCTTGCCTACATGCGAAGGTTGGTGAGTGATGATCCCTCGCCGATACCGAAAAAGTACGCACCAAACAACGGATCCGGAATCGCTTGCGCCGCAAATAGATCTAGATATGCGTTGGAGGGTACTGCTCCTGGTATGGAAACATTTCCTTGCTGATCAGAGAGCCTCCAATGGACACCACTCAAATTCGTAACCTTCTGTGCAAAGACGGAAGACAAAGCAACAAGGTCAAGTAAGATCCTTTTGAGCATTGGGGAGTGAACGAGGGGGATTTTGTTGACTTACCTCACTGCTCGGTGGCCTTTTATAAATAAAATATGCCTCTCAGAATTCCTAAGTGAATTATATTTCGCGCTCTCGGCACACGGCAACCTCGATTCCCGACGTCGATATCGAAATATCTCAAGGACCTAGGTACCTGGATGCTCGTGCCTATACTACTGTATGGATGAGGTTAGACTCGATGGATAAGTTGAAATAGAACGTAACGCACAAAGTATAAGCCGTGGTCACCGGTACCCGAAGTATATTGGTGATGGTTCTAAATCCTGCGGCCCCTTCCCATACCTCGACCCCGGCAGATTCGAACAACTTTGACTGCTATCTCTGACATTCATCGCGATCGTGGAGCTCCTCGAAGCACAAAGAAGCAGCGGATAAGGACGGACCAAGCTTCGCAATGACTCTTAGTATTCCCGACACCCACGCGTTACTTTGTGTCCGAAGGAATTTGCGAAAAAAATCCAAGAATCGAATGCCAAAAATCCGACAGGTCCTGAGATTAGCGACTGAAAGGCTACTCCATCTGAAGGATGAGGGGAGCGAAATCGAAGGAACCGCAAGGTATGCTGTAGGCGGCGTTGACACATTGACGATATTTGACACTTGGGAGGGGGATCGCAGCTATATGCTTCGAGGAACGGATACACGGCCTGACATCGGGAGATTAATAGTAATCCGATAGGAAAGCGCAGATCCTCCCTCGGCCCAAAGTGGACAGTCCTGCCATCTTTGCTATTTTTTAGCATCGGCGGTACGTGAACTCCTTTGAAGTCTGGGTATGGACAGCCATGTGGTCCCATATTCTGATTCAATGAGCGTCATATTTTGCAGGCTTGACCGGATTGAGAGAGCACACGTACCGTCCGTTAATCAGCCGCCAATTGTTGCGAGCCCTCAAGAAAGATTAGTCTATGGCAATGGCGCCATCTACGGGAAACCTTGTGGGTTCAAATCGCTAACTGTATGACAGTTCCGAGGGCATGCATTCAAAACCAATAGCGCCAGATCCAGACGACCTATTCTTCAAACTCTATCCTCTCGGGTTATGGTGCGCGGATGCTCGAGAGCAGCAGAAACGACCGATTCGAGCGTGAAAGTTCGGAAATCAACTTTTGGAGGGATGCTGAGAGAAAGCATAGCGGCCCGCCACCAGGCAACCATCAGGCTTGACTAGAACCAGCCCTGGTCTCTCCCTTTTTCTAACCAGAAGAACAGTTGCTTATACAGTATAACCATGGGAGGTTCAGTGCATTCTTTGCAAAGAGACTAAAAGCCCCAGAAGGTGCAGACAACATTCCGAAAATCGTGGTAGAGAAGCGCAAGGTGATCAATCGCTGTAGGTGGAGGACAAACCAAGACGATCATTGACCGTGCTCAAATTGGTGAGTGCCACGTGGCGGCTAAAACTGAACGCACTGCCACCCGGTTCGGATTCATCAGCGTCCGTTTCTTTGCCACCATTGCTGTTTTTCTTCAAACCAGCCTTAGACTTCGTGTATATGGGAGGGACATGCGACACGTGTAGTCTCCTCCTGAAAATCTAAATATAGCGTGCACAGCTAGATAATGCAAGCAGATGCTCGTCACGCCAGGCTCAACTCATGGGGCCGCCATCAGTGCTAGCTAAAAAGCTATCAATGGTCACGAACGACCAATGATGGCTGGGTCTATTTTATGGTCGTAGATTCTTGGAATGGATTACATTCAGCTGGTTGTCCGAGTAGAAACAGGTAATTTGAGCACTTCGATACACACAACACGGCCTCGAAGGCTTCAGCACCGTTCTCCACCAGCCACACGGGTTTCCCGGTCACTTGGAGAAATGCCAGTCCCCTTCGGCTCTTACGCTGCACTCGGCTTTTAGCATTACTGAGATTCTCCAGCTCCGTCCTCAGATATCTGTATTGGGTGCGGTGGTTACCACCCCTCCGACTCCTCAAAAACGACACAGGCTTGGCATAGACTGATTGCAACCTCGATGCAGACCGAATGCTACCAGCCGAGTTAAGCTCCACCAGACCTAATGCGATTTTCAGTTCCCAGTCGAAGCGCTGTTGTTCCACTCCCGAGAGGCGTATGTGAGTGAGGGCAGGTGCAATGGTAAGGAAAGTGCCGAGAACCTCATGCATTCTTTGAAACTGGTTAGATGCCAGCGGGCCCGGAATCGGTGCATGCATGCGAGAGTACTCCAGTCCAGATCTCCAAAGGAACGCGATCCGTGCCAGTCAGTCGTAGCTACAGGCAAGAAATGTGAAACTATATGGTAGTAGACCCAATAAACGATCAACAAGATGGACTCGGATGACGAGATTGGGGCGACAAGCCGGATGATCGATTCATGATGTCTGCAAACGATATCGTTTGTGGCTACAAGAGATAGCCTTGCTTCGCTGCGGCGGTGCGGCGTGGTAAGCTAAATAGAGCTCATAGATGAGCAGCTGTTATCAAATATTAAACGAGACATGCATGGTCCAAGCATCAGGTGTCCAAAAACAATAGACTCGGAAGCCCAAGCTGGTGAATAAAAGATAGGATCTGAGACCTGTCGGACCTCGATGGACGACCGCTCAGGAAAGACAATATGGGTGGGCAAAGCACCAGAGGGTCTAGAACGAGAGCCAAATAGAAGTAAACGAAAGCGTACCATATGCTTAATGATACGAGTTATGTAGAATGTGCCAGTGGCGTGGGCATTCTCTTGACAAGCTGTCAAGGCTCCGACCAGTTCTGGTCGTGTTCTTCAACTTCTTGCCTGTTCTTCCTTGCCCTGACCATGAGCCAACCTGCCACCGCCTGCGAACCACGCGAACCACTGCTGGAAACGGAAGACTTTGTTCGACGGCTCACTTGGGCCGTGCAGCACGCCCTACTCTGCCCACGTGCGCGGCAATGCTCTGATCGTTGGCAATTGCTCATGTCATGATGCTCTTTCCGAGCTTTTCTCTCTCGCTTTGTTCTATCAAGTCTTCATCCGAGTCCCACTATGCTGTTCAAGCTATTATTTCCTCTTGTGACCTTGGCTTCATGCGCATTCGGCCAAACAGATGTCTCCAGTCTTGCAGGACCATTCCGCCTTGTAACCACCGCAAGCACGACGGTTCCAGTTGTCCCAACGTCGTATCTGAACTTGTATTGTGAGATCAAATTGCGCTCTTCATGCGAGCTTCTCTGACCACTCTATACCTGCTCCAGACAACACCCTCAACTCTGATTCAAGCGGTGGCCTGACACTTTTCTCTCTCCCATCTGCTGTCGATGAGAACGAGACGTTCCGACTTGTCTCAGGATCTCTGGGGACCTTTTACCGCCCTGACGACGTTCCAGGATCTGATGGGTGGAACGCCTCTACGCCTGCAGCAAATGGCTACCTGACATTCAACAATCAGGCTGTTGCTCACGCTGGATTCGATCTCGGTGAGTATCGAGCTTTCCTTGATATCTTTGTTTGGCACTCATAGCCTTCGCAGTAAATGGTACCTTCTTGGCGATACACGGAGTCTTGGCTAATACGTGGTATCTCTGCACCGATTCCGATGGCTTCGAGGTGCTCACCTACGAGGCAACTTCTGCGGCATGCACATTCACTTATGTCGCGATCTATAGCACCTAGTACGTCTCTTTGATTGCCTTTTATCAAACAAAGATGCCGATGATTGGATCGTATCTTGAAGATACAAGTCAGCTCAACCGCGCTATATGGCAGCTATTGCCTTGCATGATGGGTCCACTTTCATTACACGATCGTACAGCTGTATATACTACACGAGGCTTTATCTTGAGGGAAATTTCAGCTCTTCGGCCTCGTCTAGTTCTGTTCAGATCTGCCCTCGCACATACATCATCGGCATATACCAATACATATACGCAAACTTCCACTGCGCACAGCTGCGTGCCGTCGGGCGAAGCGTCCGACAAGCCAAGATCAGTAATGCTCTAGGCCCGATTTCCCACGGAATCCACACGCGCGTCTTCAGTAAGCCTCAGTACTGCCGCCTGATATGTTTAACTCTTGATATCATGACCAGAATCTCTTGCCGCCGTGGCGGCTGCATCTCGGCGCTGCAGCGCTGGGCAACACATCACAACACCCGATCTGACTTTGTGCCCATTCGCCGACGTGCATGTCAGCCTCCGTCCCGTTCTTTCCTGTGCACCAGCTACACTGAAATCAGGCTTGCGCAGCCTTGTTATGCTACACGAAGCTCTTACTTTCTTACTTGGGAGCCTCGGAACGAATGATCCAGCATTATGCGATTTCCTGCTCAGTCTACGTAAAACCCTCATGCATGGGAATATCTCTAGGTTTGAGGCGGCCATTTACCGCATCTGCACTTCGGTAAGGACAAGCAATGGTAACTATTTCGCTCGAGACCAATCCATGGGTTATCAGCGATTCTTGCAAGTGGATACAGAGGTATGTAACACAGCTCAAAACGATCTGACTAATTTTCTATGATCATTGGACTTTGATCTGAAAGCTATCGGATCACTATATGCCACAACACAATGGAATTAATCGAGATATGCATCATACGTCACAAACTTAGACCCGATGAATCCAACGGATATGTAGCGCTCTTCCGGAGTCCTCTTCGCTCCTCTCATCATCACCAGTCTCTTCGTCTTCAGTACTCTCAGCGTCTTCAGCACTTTCCTCCTCTTCAGCACTTTCCTCCTCTTCAGCACTTTCGCCCTCAGTATTTTCCCACCCTTCGACACTTCCATCGTCTTCAGCACTTTCATCGTCTTCAGAACTTCCATCGTCTTCAGAACTTCCATCGTCTTCTGGGCTCTCATCGTCCTTGCGACTCTCATCGTCCTCAATGCTCTCGTCTTCTTGAACACCCTCTTCGTCTTGAACACTTTCTTCGTCTCCGACGCTCCCTTCATCTTCAACGCCGTCCTCGTCTCCGACGCTTTCCTCACCTCCGACGCTTTCCTCATCCCCAATGCTTCCCCCATCCTCGACGCTTTCCTCATCTTTAACGCTTTCCTCTTCTCCGGCGTTTCCCTCATCTTCACCACTTTCCTCCTCTTCGATACTTTCTTCTTCATTGTTGAATGTAGAAATAGGGAGTCTGCAGATAGCTGTCATGACTTGTGGGTCATTTGTCATCCGAGGCAGCAGAACAATGACTGGGATAAGAAGACACGAATCTGCTAAGGTTTCCCCTGGAATTGTCTGTGTCCATGCTGCTCGCCACGCATCCGTCGGTTTGAAATGAGGTGCGAGATCTGCAAGGCGGGAGACAGCGCTGTTATCGTTGAAATCCAGAACTTCTTTGGCCACACGCATTGATCGCAGCCCCGAACCTTCATAATCGAGCAGCAGGATAGGGGCCCTGAGAGAGGCGCTGCTCTCAAGCACGCTATCGGGAGACGAGCGAAGCCCGCTGAAAGCTTGGATATGTCGTGGATTTAAACCTGCACAATCTTTCAATACGACATGAGAGAGAAAGCGGAAATTTCTGCTTGTCAATTTTATTATTTCTGAAGATATATATGTCGAGATGTGTCAGTTGCTTGCTGAAAGAATAATCAAAACAATACGAACCTCGATCGGAGGAACACATATCTAAGCACACGGTCCGATGTCCTTCACGCCAGTGTTTGATCTGGCAGCTCTGGCTACAATACTGCACAAACTTACAGCCAGAGCATCGGCGAAAAGTGTGGTCGTCATCAATCTCCGCGCACTGTGACACGTGTTCAGCCACTGGAAAGATACACGATGTTTAACGGTACATACCTCCGGATAGCCACAGTCGAGTGCGTAGTTTCCTTGAATGCCCCAAAGAATTGCCCAGGCATCGGCACGAAGGGTCAGTTTTGCGAGCTCATGACAGACAAGATTTTGGCCCAGGACCAGGGATTGGATGGTTGCTTGTATATGTCCCAGTAAAGTACGCAGAACGCTTCTATAGATGAGGAATCTTCCTATAAAGCCTCGAAGGATTTGAGCGGTTATGTACCCGAGGATTGGCTCTGAGCCGTACTCATTGGCGATCCGTACGAGGAGAGTAACGATCGTTGTGCGACTAAGTTGCAGGGCGCAATCATAAATACGACCCGTGTGCTCCAGTTGCATATGAATGCTCAGTAGTGGCGTCAGCAATGATTGTGCGAACGCAACTGGACGCTTTGATACTTTGACATCAAGAACAAGCGACAGAACATCGACCATAGTGGCTGCAAATGTTGGATGCGCCAAGAGGGCCTCCCGTAGAGGTGCGGCTTCTGGGGGTTTACATGGATCGAACTGAACCATTATAAGTCTGGCATCGCGGTCGAAACTTGGCCAATCTGGCTGCTCTAGCTTCAAGTTGTTCTTGATGCGGCAGAAGATCATTCTTGTCACAGTGTCTGCATCCCCATCGCACTGAAAAACGATATGCGAAAGAATATTCAGTGAAGGGCGAGAGAGCGCTGTCTGGGTGAACATCGCCGCTCTGAAACCATATAACGCTGACGTGTCCTTGGCCTCTTCTAGCCACATACTGGCCATCATCTCGCGCACGCCCTTGGTTTCATGTACCAGTATGAAAAGCGGAGTTTTCGGATCTGAAAAGAAAAGGACGAGGAGTAGTTTCACAAGCAGCTCATAACCAATCAATGCATTGAGTGTTTCCCAGTCGCTCATGAAAGGCAAGTACCGCCGCTGGCTATGATCGTGCACTGTTCGGAGCCACGTCCATGCTAGGCCAAATGGGAACAAGCTGCGAGGATGCGATTTTCAGCACCTTTTCATTTCCCGACCTGAGAACCAATTCAAAGGCTGACAGTAGAAAATGGACATAGACCAGAACCTCGTCAGAGGGTGAACAATTAAAGCCATACGGAGGAGTATGCGGAGCTATCCACGACTTCCAGCCATCAACAGCACGGAGGAACCACGCCGGAATCTTGCGTTTTACTGAGTTGTTTTCAGAGTATCGTTCCATTTCTCTGTAAGGAAATGTTTCGTGATCATGCTGCATCTGGGCAATAGGAAAACCCTGTGCCATAAAAGATTAGTATTTGTAGCTTAGAATCTCTTGTAAAAGCGTAGTTTGTTAAGAGAAAATTAACCAACCTTGAGTGACTGGACATTAGCACGAGGTGTCATTGCTGGTAAACGCGGCTGGACAGTCCAGCTATCTTCACTGTAGATTGCAAGAAGGCTCTGAGCTCGTGTCAATTGGTTATACTCCTACCTTACCCTGACGTAATTAAAAACTCGCACGGCATCTGCCTATTGTGTGTAGGTTCGCTTCGGCCCGGAAACTTCTGCTTCTACTGGGCGCAGAATGATAAAGACGTTGCGTAGTATTCTGTATAAGTAAACTTTACTTGGCCGAACGACTGGACTTAATAAAGCTATGAACCCCATAGTGCCCTGTTTTCTCAATCTTCAGTCCTCTTCAAATTAATGCACTTCAGCATTGCAGTAAGCAACGACTCGGAAGAATCCAGCTGATACTCAAGAAACATCTCAGGGCTCAAATTCAATAGGTGAGGGTGACATACGTACCCGAGTAGTTCTTCTGCTGCAGCCATCGCCCATACGAAACTGTAATACGCATCATTGCTGAAGCTGGAAAGTCGGTCATAGGGAATCAAAATAAGCATGAAGATCATGAATTATGCTTGAGAAGCACGTACTGATCACTGACAACCGGTCACTTCCCTTGCATCGTGTTGTTGGCAGTCACGGCTCTTCTCCGCATTGCAGGTCGTCGCCCACTTGGCCCCATCCAGCCAATGGTGATAGGTGGGGATTTTGGGCGGGCAACTCTTCGTTAAATAATTTCGTATACGAGTGAGGGAGATCAAGCAGAGGCTCGGGCGTGAAAGAAGAAGTGAGGTAGTGATATGTTTTAGGAAAGCAATAGGGAGGATCATTACAAGTACACATTATGACTTATCATCTAGCCGTTTCTGGGACCACTCATGCGGCACATGAATAATCTATGCATGTCCTTCGAGATTGAGGTTTGGTGCACATGCTGGCAGCGGATGTCAACGAGGCAGGCATTGCTAGCCCGTGGCAAGCGTATAGAGATGCAACAGTAATTGGTTTGCATCTGCGAGGCCCGTGATCATGAGTCCAGTTCAAGCCCATGAGCGTGTTAACACGTACCGTTACGAGCATTGTCCGAAGTCTAATCATAGCACTACTCGATCATTTTAGACTTATGTCTCTCCTCCAACGACCCGACCTGTTCGGCTGTCCCTTCCTGCGTATCATGCGGTCCATCGATAACTGCGTTGAGGAAACTCGCGATCATTCTCCCACCCATGCCAACCATTGCGCCAGTTATGCAGGCTACACCGCAAAACACGTATATTGGCTGGATGGCGACCAAGAAGTTCACAAAAGCCTGGTAAGGGACGACGAAGAACAGTCCAAGGAATAATTGTACGAAGACGATGATTGGAGATAGTAAATAGCGAAGCAGTGGCAGTGGTGCTGTTACAAGCACGAGGAGAGGGTAAGCTGCCAGGGAGAGGGCATTGGCAGCAGCATAGGCGAATTTGAAGGTTAAAGAGTAGAAGAATTTCACGAGAGCGGAGATGATGGGGATTATAGTTGCTATTGGAGGGCTATCTTGAGCCATAGTCGCTGTTGAAGCGAGCGCCGGCGAAGTCGAAGTCTCCTGCATTAATATTGTGATTGTGGTCGGAGAGGATATGATGACGAAGCGGATGCTTTCCTGATTTTGCTTTTTGCAGATATCGTCTCCCACAACAAGCCTCGACTTCAACTCTATCCAACTTCATCGTTCTTTCTCCAAATTTTCTTTAGTCAAGCAATATAACTAATGCGCAGCCAATGGCGTGCACTTGGCGTATACATCCTGTGGAGTGTGCCTTAACACCACCAACCTAATATCGCGACTCCGTGAAGTCAGGATCAACGGACACGGATAGTAACTGATAGCAGTGCTCGGGATGTGCAGCAGCTCACGCTAACCCTAGGTATGATCTGCATATCGTCTTGATTGATAGCTCCATCGGGGCCGGAGTGTTCATGGCATGGCTAAATTGATGCTTTTCCGCAGCTCTTGCCTTTACACCACCACGCCGCCCCACTTACGCCGCCGATATGGGTCGTACCTCTATGGAAAGCAATTACTTCGCACTGCAGCTAGATCCATGCACCACTCAATACTACATGCCTGGTCACTCTGTCAACGGGTCTGTGAAATGTGACGCCAGTTGTTTCGCTGACGAAACTGTTGAAACACGATCGGTAAAGTCAATACGCGTCCATCTTGTCGGTAAGACTCCAGTCATGCTGGCGCACTTGCTCTACTAACCTATGTCCACTTCTTTACCTTAGGCGAGTGCTGCACGTATGTCTTGAAGTGAGTCACCTGCTGTTTCCAACGCGAATTCTACACTAACTGTCATTAGGGATGGCGAGAGGAAGGCGAGAAGATTCGAAATCGTCAAGAAGACTGTCACGTTGTGGACATCTGGAGATGAACCTCCACCGGCTAGCGCAGAGGGGTTCGTTGAGCTGAGGTTTGGGCTGCGTTTGCCAGAGGATATGACTGGGGAGTACTTTGACGACGACGGCCAGATGGTCCGTATGGCCTTACCGCCTAGTTTCCACGACATGGACAATGGGGCAAGATACATGTACGCCTCCTTCATATCTCTGTTTTACATTTACTCATCCATATCATCAGCAAGTACTCGGTATTGGCTTGGGCTGCGATCACTAGCGGAGGTCAACCGCATAGGTATGCCCTGCATTTTCTTGAAGCAAAAGTTTTTCTGACTTTTGCGACTCAGAGATGGCCAAGAGATTACCGTGTAAGCCATCTAGTCCCGAATGTCGACCATTTTACTTACCTCTATTCCTTCGTTAGTATGTCTTGGGATCCCTATAAATCTCAACCGTTACTCAATCTACCAAGTTCAAGTTCCCTTCCTTCCAAACCATCGATGGAATGGATGACTACCTGGCATTGGGGGCCACTTGGGGCTAGACGACACAAACGCACTGAGTTCACCGTGAACCCTGTGCCCGATCGCGGGGCCGAGCTCAAGCAGTCATCCAAATGCAGTTCATGCGACTCGACGACCGGCTCGCGATTACTTTGTGCCCAGTGTGAATCCGACTTCACCTGGTGCTGGGACTGCTTGTCCGATGCATCGAAGACTCATCCCACGGATCACCTTCTGGTCCGTATCGACGAAACTGGCGAGCTCGAGCATGACAAGACAATTCACGCCACTGCTAAGGCGGCAGTCGCTGAGGTTGCCGCTGCGTTATTGGGGCCAAGCGTGCAGGAAAAGAGGCACTCCCATTCCAACAAATTGAAGCGCAAGACATCTCTCAAGCGCTCTGGATCGATATCAAGCATCGGCAGCGCGATGCCGGAAACAACGCTCATATTAGACTTGTCTGCTGAAATGAACTATGAAGTGCGTTCCCTCCATATCTTAACATTCGAGCAAGTTGTGAACTCTACCCAGGTCTCGATGCCGAAATTGGATAATTTTCCTCAAGATCTCGACATTCCCATCGTGATCAGAATCAAGATCAGCTCACTCGAAGAGGAGGATTTACCCTCTCTTCTTCCAGTGATGCCTTGGAACAATTCTGAATCACCCGATCCAATGCACATGCACGACGGGAAAGATGGGCCTGTTCTGTTGCTCAACGTGTTTCTGCAGTCGCGGATTGGTGTCGATTATGTGGAGTCGGAGCTTTGGCGCTGGTGCTGCTGGCACAACCTTCTGGCCGAGAGCGGGACACACTCCATTGTTGCCCCTAGTACCGAATGGACATCTCCAGAGAAGAACTCCGCCGGAAAGTGGGAGCAAACAGCTGTCCTTTCCACTCACATTAGGCGAGACCTGATCGATAACGTTCGAAATATCGGCGAAGTGCCGCACATCAATACCCCTATCCTTTCGACGCGCTTCCAGCTTGTGATGAAGCACGACATCGCTGGGCAAGAAGTGACCGTCCCGCTGTCGGACATGCCTTGGTCGAGCGGCATCTTTCGTAAAGACTTGGAAGAGGAGCTAGCTCGTAACGCAGACTCGAAAGAGAAGTTATCCACGCCAGAGCGTAGTATCTCTGCCCCAGCGAAGCTGCAACCCACCCCTCTCCAAACTTCCTACCTACCGAAGTCAGAGGTCGAGCAGCCATCTCCTCTCATTTCGAAGGAATCGCCAGTATGGGATTATGTGTTCAATGAAGGTCGGGGCTAGTTCTGTGTAGTGGTGTATGCGGTGTATTTCTATGGGTTGAACTAGCTTGAATTAGAATGTGTTTATATACCCATATCTTAGTCCACTTCATTCGTCTACGTCGTTGTCGTCACGTTTCGTGCATGCCGCCAATACTTCACGCAATAACTTCTCGATCCCGTCCAGCTTTGTTTCTATGGCAGTTACCTTCGTTTCTATAGCCGTGACACGGCGTTCGAGCCTGGTTCCTTTCTTCACTTTAGTTTCCTACCAGCACAGTAAGCACTCCATATCGGCGAGAAATCAGACTGGGCAATGCTCACCACCATCTGTCCTTCATCGTCCTCCTCTTCTTCAGCTTCATCCGCTGTGATTTCTTGAACATCCGCTGTCTCTGGTTGTTCAGGAAGTGGGAAGACAAGGATTTGCAACACATCTGCATGTCCTCCGTCGACTGAGAGCAGTTCTTCCACAGCGCTAGCATCATCGGCGTCAGCCTCGTCAGCCTCAGCTTCGTCCGCATCACCCTCGGCTTCATCACCGCCTTCATTCGAGTCATTATCTGGGTTCTCGGCTTCATCAGCAGGCTCTTCGTCACCTGCACTTTCGTCGACGGCTTCAGCTCTGACATCTTCATCAGTTCGCTCCCCATTGGCATCGGGTTTTGCGTCTGAGTCTCCAGTGGCATCCATCACCAAGGCAAGAAGCCCTGTGCTATCATCAGTTCATCATCGATAGAGAGAAGAAGTCTCATACCACCGTCTGTATTGATTTCGCTGTCGGTATCGGAATCGTCATCAAGATCCTACGGTGAATACTCTCAGATTTTGGTATAATTAGCTTCCTTCCAGAAAAACTTACCTCCTCATATGTTTGGTGCCAATCTTCATACAGTCCAGCGGCGAAACTTTGGACTTGCAGGTCTACGTCGACGCGCTGTTGTCGCCATCCTTCCACCAGGTCCCGATATCTCTTGTCAAATGCTTCATTTATGCTCCATAGTGTACTATCCATAGCGTCGAATTCTTCTTCGGACAGCACTAGCTTTTTGCTGAGATCGATTATCTTCTTATGCCGCTGCAGAACTAAATATATCAAACACAGGATCGACTAATTTCTAACATATCAGAAATCTTGACCGGAGTAGATTGAGGAGCGAACTTACAAGTTCCAATTGAGAGCTTCGACAGACCGCAAATACAGCGTGCAGGTCGTCTAGTTGATACTTAGGCGCCACCAGGCGAAGTTTCATAGCCTCGATATCACGTTTCATGGCTTCGGTGCGTAGCTGATGCAACTTGTCGTTCGGATCTGTGCTCCTTTCTGCATGATATGTGAGGACGTCGGTGTGTATGCTCTCGTAGATAGAGCTAATTTTCGTGAGGCCATCTTCTCCAAAATAGTATTCTAAGTACTGCTTGTTTTGAGGGAGGACCGAGAGGTACATGTCCCTAAGCTCGGAGATGATTGCACTGCAACGGTTCCTGTAGCTAAGGTATGTCTAGCTTAGCTGATATGTCATGGGGTTGCTGATAAACTTACATGATTGCGTTTTTGTACCAGCCGACCGCCCAGCTGGCGAGATAAGATTAACTGATTCGTACCCCTGGGATCATATAACTTCCATAGCTTACAATGCAATCCATTCCGCGGAGCTCCAGCTTTGCGGTTTATTCTGGAAAAATTGGTCAACTTCCGTAACTGAAAGAAAACCACTTCCGTCCGCATCAATGGCATCGCCAATCGCAGCATGAACTGGTATACATAGATTAGTTGAGCACATATCCTCCTGGTGTTGTTTGGACTGGCTTACATATAACCTTGGACATATAGCTCAGCGTCCAGAAGTCCGGATGAAGTTCTCCGGACTCCCTCTGGTAAGCAATAAACTTTTGCGCGAAGTGGTGATGTACAGCTGGTCGGAACGATCAGGCTCATCTAATGAACATGAATAAATTCATACCATCCACAAAATGTCGCGATTTGCAGCTGAGTCGCCATTGCTAGATGATGCTCAGTACCAGTGGAGTCATGACAACTTCGATGGGCCGTACCATGTCTGCGAATTCATGACACAATCAATGATAATTACTGGAAGGATCCAACGGCACAGACCTTTCCATACTGTACGAATATCTTCATCCCTGATGAGATCATGAGGACCAGCGTCCATCTAAAAACAAAATGTGAATACTTATTGGCGATACAGGCACATAATGCCGTATAGAGTACGCACGTGCAGTAGAATCGTGGATGTGGAGCGCACGATAAGATTCTCTATGCGAAGCTGCACGGCCTCGAATTGTAGAACGTACAGTGAACTGAAATTCTTAGGACCGTAGCTAGATAGATAGGGGATTAGCCACATACCGGTTGTTCTCCAAGGCCTCCTCCAGATCTGTGCGAAAGGTGAACTTGATATCTTTGCGGATATCCGAGTTCATCTTGTCTCCAAGTTTAGACGCAAGGCTGCTAATGAATCTTTCGTCCTAAGATGAGATCAGCGAGTGCACCGCACGTTAAGGCTGCCATTATCCAACCTCGAAAACTGCAGCTTCGCCACGCTGTTGTACTGCGTCGACTACTCGTTTCTCCTCGGGTGACAACTTATCGAGGAAGGCAACCACTTTATCCACCTTTACCGAGACTCGATCAAGAGTGTCTTTAATGTCTGTTGTTGTGGCAGCCGATTTCGAGAGGACTAAAAATCTCAAATCGTCTTTCAAGCCTGAAAAGGCTTGGGCAAAATCGTCTAGTGGGCCCTTATACCGTCCAGAGAATAGTGTGCGGACTAAAAGATGAACCGGCATTAATGACGCTGATGAGGGCTGAGAATTACAAAGAGAGATCTCACCGACACTCTTGTGTTTGTAATACTCGCTATCGTAGCATCATTAGACCGGTACCTGTCTTCTAATGAATAACCCACTAGCAAAATTGCCCTGTTGGTGGATCAGAAAGTCAGAGAACAAGTGAAAGAAGGTTATTGCGATTCCACGCACCGAATTCGTCAATCTTGTCTTTTATTTTCTCTAGTAAAGATTCGAGTGCCTCCTTCAATCCGTCGTCCGCTTGGAATACAGGATCAAGATAGCCTAAAACAAAAAGCATGTCGCTCTGACAAACCGTATATATCAGTATATGCAAATATGAATAGGGAACAGGTTTAAAACAAACCATTGAATAAAAGAGGCAGGCAATATGCCGATCATTATCTTGCCGGTCAAGTTCTAGTTGCACAACCACCTGCGAATTATGAGTGATCAAGAAGGTTTTATGATACCTAGTGACAAATCAAGCTTACCCTGACTACAGCAATAGCAATCTGAATGAGATAAATGAATCTCAGCGTTGGGAGTGGAGATAGAGTGTAACACACGCTAATAGCAGGGTGGACTTGAGCCACCACATCCAAAATGGCCACAATCTCTCTAGCAGGAGCCAGCAAAGTAGACAAGGCTTCCTTGCCGAGCTTAGCAACTGCGACTAAATATCGCTCGCGAAGATTCTCATGCCGGTAATGACATGTGGCCACTTACCACCAGCTGCATTGTCCAAAATTCCTTGGGCCGATGACAGCTTGGCCTGACCTACGCCCATCATATTAGCTGGTGGTGGCATCAGACTTGAGTGTTGATTTATAGTTCCACATTTGCACAAGGACGCACCGAGTTTCACAGTGATTCGTTGCTGATCATGTTCAATGTGAGGCACGATGGGGACTGATGCAAAATCTTTGGTGGGTAGCGGGGTTTGCACATCAGGGGCCATCGTGAGTGATCAAGGTAAACCAGGCGCTCGGAATGAGATGAACAAAGGCAAAAGGTTCTGATATTAGAACGAAGAGGGGCTATATCACATCACTTCATCAGGCATCGGGATGGTACTAGTAGTTCCCAACGTGACATGACAAATGTAGCATTTTGGCCTACGCACTGGGAACGCTCAGTCGACACTTTCAAATTCACTTCTAAGGTCTGAGACTCCATATGGCAAGAGCACTCTCTAGCCTGATATTATTCGTCAGCATCACTCAATTGTCAAAGAACATGCTAAATGAGTCAACAATAGCGAGAGAAAGACATACATTCAACCAGAAACTTCGCCAACCTTGCGACAAATATGGCCCCAGAAACTCTCGAAGAGAGCCCGCTCACGCCCATGTATCCACGTGCATTCCAGCGATGCGATCTCACTACCCTCACGCCCCTCTTCATCAAAAAGCACCTTAACGGAGCATATGAGCCCACTGGTATCGTTGTCTAGGGAGGTGTCCATAGATCCCCGCTGCTTCTTGCGTCGAGCTGCACGGGACCAGGTATCGCGCGCCACGCTCACAAGAAGCGAACTCGGCCGGCCCCCAGAACCGCGGTCTTCGGATGGAGACATGTTGCTATGCGAAAGACCCTCAATGTTATTCAAGACCCGTTCAAGGCGGGACAACAGGTTCATTCGTGCGAAAGTGAACGAGCGGCGGCAGGTATTGCGGGTGGGCATCAAGCTCTGCAATGGACCACTGCTTAATCGGGCGAGGTTCTGCTGGCCGTTCAGTAAGTGAGAGCAGCAGAGGATGCGGAGATGCCCACATCTGGTAAGCGATCGTGCCCGAATGACCACGCGATAGCCCAACGGCGTGTTTGACCCTGAACGAATTCGGTGATTGCGTAGTTGTCAATCTGCTCTGTGTCGTTTGGATGAGTTATACCAGTTGAGGAATGAGGAAGGACGAACCGAGTGCTCGCGCAGCACGACTACAACTTCACTGAGTGAAGACCTCTTGCCCAGCATTGATGTGTACCACCTAAGGTCCATACACGTCAGACAGAGAAGTTTCAAATGGGGAAGCCGGCCAGATACATACCGACAGCGCGCCTTCAGGCTGAGACTTTCACGCACCATCCGCACTACGAACGCGCCTTCACCACCCGAAGTGATCATCTCTACGGCAGCGCCAGTGCAGACCTGAACATATGTTAGGCTTTGAAGTTTCAAGAAGAATCTCACTGACTGCATTGGGGCCCAACTCCTTTGTGGCAGCGGACTGGGCAATGTCTTCGGCACTGGCGTAGAAAGGGGGATTGCACATCGTGAAGTCAAACCTGCGCAGCTGCTATGAATATCCAGGAACATTATTGAATAGGCTGAGTGACTCACTGAATTTCTTTTTCTGCCTCTATTGGCCCGAATATGGAGCCCTCGGACTCGGCAGTGACGACTGCAATGCGTCCTTCGAGGGCATTTCGCGCCACGTTCGCACGCGCATACACCAGGGATTGAGCGTCGATGTCTAGAGGGGATCAATTAGTTCGAAATAGAGCAAAGAAGAACGTGCAACCGCTCATACCGGTGGCATGAAAAGTCCATCGCGGGGAGCATTTACAGCCCAGCAGGGGATATATAGCGGAAGCGCCAGTTCCTCTGAAATGGCTTTGAGTATTGGTCTCTCACAAGTATAGATTAGAAACAAGCATACATATCGAGACCGCGTACAGGAGTATCAGCTTCACGACTGGACTGGGCGACCGAGGAAGCTTCGAGCAGGTCTTGGATCCATAAGATGTAGTTCAACCTATGCTAGCATTAGATGGGCAATCTGAGCAAGAAGTAAAAATGCTCACCGATTGGGGATCTACGTTCTAAACTGAGTACTCTCTCAAGATTGATGTCAAACAGCCACTGACTGTTGGGCACAAACGATCCTCAGGCAGGTCCAGGCTCAATCCATAGTCGCGATGCAACAAGGCACGCGTCAAGCAGCTGGCGTCCCATTGAATACGCGTGCACATGCAGCATGAGTAAGTCTGCGACATACCGGAGCGCTGAATCATCTTGATAGTCGACGAAGACCGTGCCGTTCGCGTTGCGGGACACACTGCACAAAACGCGTTGATTGGTGGTTTTGAGGGATATTTCGGGTGGCAGAACGGACTAGGTTTTCAATTCAGGGAATGCTCTCGCCAGAGCTGCGTAGTCTGGGGGGATTCGATAGGGGTTCCGAGGGTGCATTGTTCAGTGATACTCAGTCTGGGAGAGAAACGAGCTCGGTCACAATCGGTTCGTCATCAACTGGTAAATATCTTTGCCAAAATTGGTGCACTTTGGCATGAATCTGCCCCAATCTGCCGAGTTATGTAAGGTTGCTTCCGAGCGTTTTCTCTCCTGAATTCGAAATCTATCAACTCAGACTTTTCCTTCGCACTGACACAATTGCCCCTGCGTACGCGGCAGTGATGATATCTGCTTCAATGGTATGGTCACCTCGACAGAAAGGGTGCGAAGTATCGAGGAGAGTCAGACTACTGTACTGACAATTTCCGCTATCGATATTCGTTGACATCATTGTGACTTTGAGCATTGTGACTTTGAGAATTCCACGTTCAGGGGGCGTCCACAGCACACCTGCTGTAAACAGATTTTCGCAAATCGAGGTTGATATAGGTATTCAATCGATACAAATACATCTCACGGGGCAATCCTAATTATGGTGAACACCTCTACGGCACCTGCACGCGGAAGGAAGACTCGGTTCTCAACTCGCCATCAGCCAGAAGGAACATATCACACATACCTCCAACGCTCAAGGGGTTGGTGCGAAGAGACCAATAGTGGCACAGGTGGCCATGCAGCCTCCAAGACCGACGTTGCAGGCCATGATAGCAGGGGGCGCAGCGACGATGGTGACACCGAATGTGAAGCCAGCGGCCGCATAGCAAGCAACCGCCAAACCATTACAGCCTACGTCTTATCGTCAGTCCAGTTTCGAAAGGCGCTCCAGGGATACTCGCCTGTCTGACATGCCGCATAGGCCAGAGGCCCGCCCATAGCGGGGGTGGCGGCAGCAACGATGGTGAGGAGAGCAACAGGAGTAAAGCGCATCTTGTTTGGTTGGAAGCAAAAGAGGTCTGTGGTTCCGTTATCAGGTGTCACGATCTTATACTCGTGGGCGAGGCGGAGGCACTGCTACTGTGGGCGCATTTTTTGGCTCAGCGTCAGTTTTGTGCACCATTTGGGCGATCTGCGCACCAGAATAAGGATATATGCATGCCCGGACCGGTAAGAAATGATTGGGGGCACTAATGGAAAAGGTCAGAAAAGTGTCTAGTTTCTGATACGGTTATATAGCTAATCCATCCGTCCTACTTACAGGTGGCCGACTTGCTACAGTTTGACTCGGACACTGCATGTCCAGATGATCGTGCATTAACGTTTATCTCACTCCAAGCCGGTTCTGTAACACATCACGGTCATTTTTGAAATATGCGAGAATGATTCATTAAGACCTTTGGACTCTGGTGTATGTACACTATCTGGCACTTGAGCTTGCCGACAACATCGATACCTTTTCGCGGTTGGTGAGGACTCTATTCCTGGCAGGAGAGAGCGGAGCATTGGCAGAGGGTTTGTTGCCCTGGCATGCCTCAGTTGATAATCGCGAGGTGCATCGATGCGCGGAGAATGGCGCATAAAGTACTCCCCCTGATAAGATCGAATCAATGCTAATATAGAGACACAGACAAAACGGATACAGACGCATTTCCTGGCAGAAATTATGATCAAGGTAAACGTCTGGACGGCACCTGTGCGCGGGAAGACTCGGTTTCAAAGCCATCTATTAGAATCTAAATCAGCTAGGAAGGGGCGCATCACACTCACCACCGCAGGTTGTAGGACCCCTCAGTCATACTATCTTGTTCTCATCGCCCGCTGCGTTCGCTCGAGGCCTCAGCTAGCGGCCTTGGGTCATTCGGCCCCTCTCTGCGGTTTGGACCAGGCTCGTTTGGTAAAGGGGGACCCATAATAGATCTGTCCACGTCACAGCTCGGTCAATGATGAAAAGCACTTATATCGCCCCTAGAACAGAGGTGCAAAGGCAATATGATATTGAGAATAGAGGCTGCATTATCGATACATGACGAGCTTGGTAGCAAACGCCAGCGCAACACGAGGCAGCATCAGAGAATCTATGAATTTTTCTGAATTTGAGCAAAGTATCGGACCGCCATAGCTCATGCCGTCTGTTCAGGCATTGACTCGGACTACCTAGAAAACCATTGGCGTCAGTTATAATGCTTTAGTGGAATGGAAGCCGGCAGGAGCATACCGGAGGTGCCTTCAAGTTGGAACTCATGCACTCCCCTTCCGCATCTCTATGGCAGCGCCTGCGCCAACCTGATCGAGTATTAAGTTTTGAAAACGTAAGGCGATGAATCTCACTGACCAAGCACTTTTGCCGCAACTCAATGGGCGATGTCTGCTACACATCTGTAGAAAGGGGCTATACATCGCAAAGTCAAACTTGCGAGGGTGCGTTGAGCAACTGGGTACTATGATTGATTTGCCTGAGTGAATAACTCACAAGGCATCTTTCCCCGTTTTGACTGGCCCAAATATGAAACCTTCGGGGCCGGTCGTGAAGATTACGATACATTCTTGCAGGACATTGCGTACCCCGTTCACGCATGCACATCTAAGGGATTGCGTGTTGATACCTAAGCAAGGGCATTAAGTTGGTGTTGAAGCAAAGGAAGACACGTAATCACCAAACCTGTGGCATGTCAATGGAAGGTCGATCGTGGAGAGGATTTACAGCCCGGGAAAGGGTATAAAGAGGAAGCCCCAGTTCCTCTGAAACGATACGAAGCATTTAGCATCCCATACGTGTAGACTGAGGACAACCTTACCTGACAAGACCGTGCAAAAGCGTATTGACTTTATGACTGGGCTTGGCGAGTAGGGGTGGTCACCGTAGCCGTACGTCGCCGTATACGGTGACCGTATACGGGTCACCGTAACCGTGCCGTCGAGCTCTTGGTCAAGTTCTTGGACATACGGCTACGGGTAGCACCGTAACCGTACCTGACCGTAAAAGTACGGGGCTTACGACCGTAATACGGTCTTACGGTATGTTTTTTGTGCGGCTTGGGAAGCCATTAATCAGTGTCCGCGTAGTCGTGACATGTTCGCGATCTGGTAGCAACACGACTGTTAAACAGTTCGGTTGAGGCCAAACAGGGGCCATATTCCTCAATAGGATCTGGATCTGTGACTTTATTGAATCCGTGACAGATTTTGGATTGCGCCACTCAAGCACCACTGCGTTGTTTCTTACAGTGTTGTCACGAAAACTCGCCCAAGAACGCGAGATTCAGCAATTTTGAGGCTTTAGTGATGAAAAATTGATATTTCCCTTGAATTTCTGAGTAAACTGGTGAGTGGCCTGACTTATTATCCCCGACATACCGTATAACCGTTATACGGTCGTAAACCCGTAACAGGCCCGTAACCGTACCGTTGGCCCCTTGACCTCGACCGTATACGGTAAGGTATGTTACGGTCTATGACCGTATCAAACCGTAAATTGTACGACCGTAACCGTATACGGTACGGTGACCACCCCTATTGGCGAGCAAGGAAGCTTCGAGCTGGGAATGAATCCATATGATGCATTCCGGCCTATACTGGCATTAAATGGGCGACACGAGCAACGTGGAAAGAGGCTCACCGAGTTGGGACGAGTCATCTAAACTGAGTGCTTTCCCAAGATTGGTGTCAATGGTCACATTCTGTTGCGGACAAACGATCCTCAGGCAGGTCCACAAACGTCAGACTCAATCCAAGTCGCGACGCAGCAAGGTATACGTCAATCAACTAAAGTTATATTGGGCAAACGCGTACATGCAGCGTGAGCAGGCAGGCCACATACCGAAGCGCTGAACCATCCTGATAGCCGTGTCCACTGCCATTCGCGTTGCGAGACACATTGCGTAAACGCGTTGATTGATTAGAAGTATGTGTTCGAGTAGCAGACCAGATTAAATCTTCAGTTCCAGGAATGATCAGCCAGAGCTGCGTACTAGTCTCGTTAGCGATTCCGAGAGTGCATTGAACATGGCAGCCAGTCCTCACTGGAAAGCGAGAAGCGGTGGCCATAATTTCATCCTAATCTTGTCTCAATCTGCCGATTTGCGGTTATTTCCAACTTTTCCCTGCGGATTTCGCGACAATCTTTCTCGATGCAATTTGCTCAAATGATTCCTCTCTTTCTTGAATTCTTTCGACGATATACGCTGCCTACGTTACGGGCGCAAGGTCTATAGAGCATCTACAATCTACTTGGGTTTGCTTTGGTAAAACGATTGGGCAGTGTCGTAAATATGCGAGGACTGTCAGGATCGCTTCTGGATTGAGGCTATGATATGTATGTCAATCTGGCTCACCAGCGCGCATGCCCATTGTCCATATGACCGTGACTGAACCCGGCAACCGCGATGATCTGGGCACGTTGACTGAGAGAAATCCAAAGAACATTGTGAGATGGTGTGCTGCGCTGATAATCTCCGTTGATGTCCTTCGCTGTAATTCTTAACGACGTACGTCATCCTTCCATGTTCAGGATACCGTTGCTCACAATCCCTGCTGATAAAGATCTTCATAACTCGATGTTGATACAACGATACAATCTGAACTAATACAAATACAAAATACAAATACAAGTCATATGAGCGGTTTTTCATGTGGTACCTGGACACCAGAGGACTTCGTTCTCAAATCCATGTCAGTCACAAGAAACATATGACACTTACCACTGATAATCAAGGCGTCGGCGCAAGAAGCGCAACAGTTGCGCATGTCGCCATACAAGTTCCAAGAGCGACATTGCAGGCCGCTATAGCAGGAGGCCCCCCAACGATAGTAACGCCGAATGTAAAACCAGCAGCCGCGTAGCATGCAACTGCAATACCATTGCAACCTGCAGACATGATCAGCCCTGCTTCGTCATATGCACCGGGAGGTACACGCCAGTTTGGCACGCAGCATATGCTAGGGGGCCACCAAGAGCAGGGGTGGCGGCAGCGGCGATGAGTGCAAGAGGAGTAATGCGCATCTTGTGGGGGTTTGTCGAAGGTAGCTCCGTCTTCAATTGCTAGGATTTTATGCTCATACGTGTGGCAAAGGCACCACAAATGTGGTCACATTGTATCTGACGCAATCTCAACTCTATGCACCATTCAGGCGATCTACGCACTCGGCTACAGAGATCTGCACTCAGACACACCACACATCATTTGGGAATTTCGAAATAACATGGAAAAGACCTCAAAGCTGCAGATTTTGGGATGATAGTCGCGGCGCGCATGAATAATCCGTCCTGGAAAGCTACCAGGTGCATCTCAGTCGAGATGAACAAATAGCTGCCACCGGCGGGAATGGGTATTCGGATATCGCATGTCAGCAAGTCCGAATATCCCGACGTTACGTCAATTCGGCCTGATCACCAATGGTTCTGGATCTGTGGTCAGGAGACTTGATACAATTGCGCGAAGAGAATCATATGCTCCAGAAGCTCTGGTTCAGCGTCTGGACATGGGCATGGCTCGGGCCAGCCCGCACGAGCGTCTTCGTAATCTGCCAACATCGCAAGGCTCAGAATCAACAATGGTGTATCAAATTCATTTCCTGCTGGCCTCCCGGCTATGTAGACAAATGACATATCTCCAAGCCTGCATCGAACCCTGCAGAAGGTTTAGCGCGGCAGACTGCTCCACACTTCCATCAAATGCGCTGGGCAACCCAAACTTGCACTGCACGCGCATCTGCTTATCTGCGCTGGATGTGCACGCGCATGTTGGTAAAGTCATTTGTCCGACGAGGTTGCTCCAACCTTGGCCCAGTGTTGACAACAATTTGAATTTGGGCAGCTAAGCCATGTCCCGGGCCGAGCTGTCACTCTGTCGCCATGATCACAAGTCGAGGTCTTATGTTTCCTTGGGCGATGTTCACCGCATCTGGCAGATGGAACTCCGCAGTCGACCCTGACGGCCGGTGCGACTCAGAGCCGAGAAACACTGCCGTCCACCCATGGACGTCTCTCATCAGGTCGCAGTAACATGTTTGGAGACGGATCCCTGTAGGTACTACATGGTCTACAAGGACAGAATTGACGATCGTCTGTCATATCAAAGTATAAGCTACAATAGTCGCGGAATACACGATTCCCAGGGTTCTATGGTGAGGAACGCCATAAATATTCTCTGTTACGACGGCGAGCATCCAGTCAATGTACCATCCCTCGAAGATGACGGCCAAAATGATGCCCCATCCGAGAACCCCGATTATGATTGTCACGATGCGTTCTAACACGCCCGCCGACCGCCGGACTGATTGGAATTTGTCCTTGGCATCCCCTCCGTCTTCATCGTCGTATTTCAGCGATTCTATCCAACTTTTTCGATCCTTCCCAACCTTTTCGTCTTTGGTGCCACCCTCTCCAGACGAGGAAGCAGGATCCGGGACGCCCTCTAACCATCTGCGCAAGATTGCCCCCTCCTTTTGCAGAAGAAGCCTCTCTTGCCCGGTGAAAGACCCGAGTGACATTGCCGTCGCCAATGAGAGGAAGAGTGCTAGCCCGACCCCAAGCAGGACCCATGCCAGGATACGCAAAGACGGATGAGCCTTGACGCGTGCCGCCGCAATGCTATGCAATCCGATGAGGCCCACGATAGGTCCGGCAAGCTCTTTACGACCAGATTAGCGATCGGTATATCTGAAGAGAATGACAGCGAGCTTACCAAGAGCGCCCCAAAGAAGAAAAGCGAATATCACGATGAGAGAGACGAGGAAGTGTGGCGTGCTTCTGAGAATTCTTCTATACAGCCTCAGGCTGATGCGCAGCATGTTAACGAAGGCATCCGACATCTTCCAAATTGCGATTAAGCGATAGGGTCCTCCACATTGACATACAGTGTATGTCGATACTGCGAACGCCACATAGCAGCCAATCAGTCGTACAAGATCGCGCATGCTAAGGACAGTTCTGTACGAGAACCTGGTCTTTTTGACACAAAATGCCAGGGGACCTCTGATCTCGTCTTCTTGGGGAATCCAGAAAGTCCAAAGATTGTAGCCAAAGTGATTCGATGTGTTGTAGCATATGAGGAAGAACGAGACGGCGAAATTGAGCACTCCGTAAGGGACTGCATAACACTTGAGCGGCTCCTCTGGATCGGACAGCGCGAAGATAGAAGGTGAGGTATTCACCTGTTTCAAAAAGTTAGAAAGCTACATGCGATCAGATTAGATAAATTATCAAGACACTCACCGTCATGGCTCGCAAGCAAGAGAGATGACCAGCTGTGCCGTTGTTGAAACTATCTTATATGGCGGTGTACGAACCAGCGCACCTTGTGGTCCACGAGGGTACTCTTCCATAAAGTATAACAGGTGTGTTGATCCGCTCGAAAAAAGGTCAGTTGTTGATACTTACATGAGCTCGCAGGCATGTTATTACATGCATCAACATGCATGGTCATGATAGACGCCAGCGGCCGACGGCGACGGTGAACCTCTTCATATCGGTGGCTGAATTAAATTGGTGCATGTGTCAGTCACTTTTCAACGTGCACGGTGCAACAGCCCGCATGTTTATATGCAATGCCTGTCTTCCGACGCAGACAGACTTGAACGAGCCCTCTATAGTATGTCTAGGATAATTTAGTCTTTGGAGCGGTCAACAGGTTCGACCAAGGTTCGACTGATTAGTTCACTGACTTTGCTTGATCATGGCCTTCTGAATGCGATGAGAAAGATGATAAGGCCTCGATTGCCTGTTGCTCGCTTCCTTTTCGCTTCCGAACTCGAAGCGAAGGTTGAGAAATCAAAATAATTAAAAAGTCGTGGCCATGGTGGGTCTATGACAAGTCTATGATCGTTTGCATCGGGGAAATGCCTTCGAGATGCCGTCACCGCATAGCCACCGACTCTCAGCCGTATTCCCCCGGCGCCGCCCAGTCGCGGTGCTCACTCAATTGCAATGCTCACTGCTGCCTATTGTCCATGCCCAAATACAAAGTCCATCACCATCTGTCTAGATCTGCTGTGTAATCGATAAACTCCAAGTCTTAATCTTGTTGATCGAAGCTCGGGCTCGGACGTACGTATCCAATGGGCCGAGAGCGCCCTAGTTGACTCAACCTTTGGATTGCGATCGAGTGATTGACACCTGGCAGGCTGCAGCCGCAACGGTGCGGCAAACCCTTGCTTTCGGAAGTTGGAACTCCCTTGAAGGGGACATCGGCAGGGTCAAAGCACGACCGTAATTTCAGGTCACTCGGCAGAGCCTGTATCCAGCCATGTTTGCGCGGTGTTCAAGCGCGCGGATACAACGGGTAACAGCGCGGCGCCTCCGAGTCGATCAAGAATCTTAGGCATAGATCTTGTGTGCAGTGAGTATGACACTGATACACGTTGCAAACAGCCCGGTTCGAAATTCGATGCCGGAAAACATATTTGGGTATGCCGTTGCTTTCTGCTGGCGCTCATAAGCTGATTATCTTCCTGGTGCCTCGCGTGGAAGCTTATGCCATGCTGGCTACGCCTGTTCGCCTCGGCGATCTCATGGCATGTTTATTCCATCTCACTCTTTCCGATGATTAGGAACTGGACTGATCGACATTGTGAATGCACGCGACGCACTTCGGGGGAGCTACATTCCCACATCACTGCAAGGCAGGTTAGTAAATATACGGGTTTGATCTCGGAATAGCATTCAACATACAACCATAGTTATCGCCCCCTCCCCCATGGCTGCTACTCGGAATTCGACACTCTCCGAGTCGTCTACTATTTGGAAGTCGACACCCCCGTCCCCCAATGTCGAAGGAAGTAGCCATATTGAATCAGAGCACCAAGGGCGCAATCTGGTGGTGACTGTCGATGGAACTTCAAATAAGTTTGGGATCAATGTGGGTAAACTGAGTCATCAGTCACGATTTCAAAGTTATTCCGCCGTTAACGTTAATAATACCATAGAACACGAATGTCATCGAGCTCTACAGCCGACTCGCCGCTTCTACGAAACAGTTGAACTATTACAACAGCGGAGTTGGCACCATAACGAAGCCCAAATCAGCGTGGAAATGGATCACTCAGAAGGTTGACAGTAGTATTGACTTGGCCATTGCATGGTAAGATTGATCAACAGATTCGGTTCGTCTGCTCAGTTCTGCGCTCACCGCTACACAGGAACTTCGAGAGGGTCGTCATAGCGGCATACAGATGGCTTTCGGAGCGGTTTAAACCTGGAGATCGTATATATCTCTTCGGTGAGCTGAGACATTCGCTGCTAGTCGTCTGGCTAACCATAGCGTGCAGGTTTCTCTAGAGGAGCTTATCAAGTGCGCGTACTTGCTGCGATGATCGAGAAGGTAATAGACAACCGAAATGCAATTCATTCAACCCTTGCTGATGCTTCCTTAGGTGGGGCTCATTCAGGAGGGTAACGAGGAGCAAATACCATTGTGAGTCACGGCTGAGGCGTCATTTGACAGTAAACTCACTGCTTGCAGCGCTTTCGAGCTCTACAAGACGCCAGGAAATAATGATATCGCATCCCGATTTAAAGAAACATTCTCCATGAAAGGAGCGGAAGTTCACTTTCTGGGTGTTTGGTAAGTGTCACATTGGAGGATGCCTAAATATTTAATTAATGGTTGCCGATGATTCCAGGGATACCGTTTCCTCTGTTGGACTTGTTGGTAACAAAATATTGCCATTGACCGACGAATGGAAGCACGTCAAGATATTCCGTCACGCATTAGCTCTGGATGAGCGAAGGGTGAAGTTCATACCCGAGTGCATTATGCGTAAAGACACCACGACAAATTTTGAGGAGGAGGTTTGTTATCTCGAAAGCGGGCTACGCGTGCAGCGCGTTAAGGAAGTGTGGTTTGCCGGTTCTCACTCTGATGTGTACGCTGGTCATATCTCTATGTGTACCCCGAAATTCAGGCTCATTTGTTTACAGTGGGGGAGGGAACTTGCCTAACGACGGCCTCAATTTAGAGAGTGTGCCTCTTCTTTGGATGGTTAATGAAGCTGCCATCGCCGGGTTGCTGCTGACACAGTCGAGCGTTGAGTGGAAGATACGAGACTTAGAAACATCAAAGCCGTTCCGCTCGCTTCAAACTTTTTGGTGGCCTCTCGAAATTTTGCCTCTTCACAGGCAGAGTCGCTCGGATCCCAAGAAAGGAGCGCATTGGTGAGCTTCACTATCTATTCGTAACTCTGACAACCCAATAAAACTTTCAAGGCACCCTCACTTTGGGAAAAGCCGAGCGATCTATCCAGGCCAGAAGATCCATGCCTCGGTTGCCTTTAAGAACACACGCTATCGCCCCGAAGCGGAGTTCTATCCGACTCCCGGTGCGAGAAAAAAGTTCCCCAAGTTGCCAGTGGAATATCCAGACTGGCACCGTTTGGTTGGAGAGGGACCTGACGGGGCATTTCGCAATGCCGAGGACTGGATTCCTCGGCTAGAAATGGATCTTTTTGACCTTAAGGCCGCGCCACGAATCTTCACACTCTTATCCGGGTCTCTTTCAGTCGACAATACCTTGCATGTCTTGAATAGACTGGGGTTTTTAGTTTCGCTGGGTATGTGGCCTTCGCACTCACCGATCAAAATCTAATTATTACGCATTAGATTATGTCCGGGGAGTTTCCGGCATTTGGCCCTACGATACGCCCGCAACGCACGAACATACAACACACGATTATACAAATCTTAAACAGAAGCGTCGTGACCTCCTTGGCAGCCTCCTTTGCCGGGAAGACCGCGTATTTCTCGGCAGCGTCAAATTTCTCGTCAGACTGGCAACGTCTCATAAGGAGGAGGCCGATAACCAAGACGTGACGAACATTCTCGTGCAGTATCAGTGGCCTCCGGAAATAATTGCAAAGCCTACCGCTGCACCCCAGATTAACACAGTCTCACAAGATTCTCCACCTTTGGGAGGTGTTGTTGGTCGTGTCGCTATGCTACTAATGGCTGGGGGCTCCGTTGGCAGAGAATCGGCCAACACTATTTTGGATATCGCACCTATCAGTGAGGTCCCCCTTACTCCAATTCGACAACAGCTTATTGATTTGACAGTTAACCTTTGGGAGACGTCTGCGATTGAGCGGGTCACAAACACGCTGATCAATATGCTTTCAGGTGCCGATGCCGATGCGGCCGCCGGTGCCCTTGTAGCCATGTCGCAATATGGTATAGAGCAAATCGTTGTTTGCTTGCGGAGATGCCATCTGATTTTTTTAAATAAAATAGACAACCTTCGGGCGAGGCTGGCGGCGGCGGAGGTCACAAACAGGCTAGTCGAGATGCTCTCAGAAGCTAATGCCACTGCTGCCGCTAGTGTCCTTGTAGCCCTTTCGCAACATGGTATGGACCTACTAATGTCACCTTTTATTTGCACTGCTCATGGGGCAAGGCAGATTCAACATGGCAGACGATCTTTAGATCCATGCATGAGCCCGAAGTGTTAAATCTCAACTCCAGGCTTCAGCCCCCTGACGATGATGAGGCCGACGATACACGTGATGCGGCCGCGATGATTATCGCTGAGCTTGCTGATCATTTGCTGATTCCTCAAAGCGCTGAGAAGGCCGATTTGCCCTCGGGAATGTCAAACGATCAAGCCCAAAGATTCGTTGACGGAGAGACAATATCGCTCCTGAGTGATATGCTTGAAGTCGATACAATCTCTAGTTCAGCGGCAAATGCCCTTGGGGAACTATCAAAACATGGTCAGTCTTCCATTGGTATGCGGCCTACCAGTCCCTAATCAGACGCGATATACAGCGGAGATTCGGAAGCTCATTCTGAAAAAGGCAGTACCTGATCTGATCGGCATGCTTAGGAAACCCGACTGTGGCCCAGCATTGAATGCGGTAGCCAAGATTATCACAACGCAAAAGGGTATGTGACGCTCAGATAAGGCATGACAATGTATTCACCGGTATTTACAGCGCCCAAAGATAAGTATGACGTTCGAAATCTTATCCTTAGATACGGCAAGAACACTTCTTTCAAGCACGTTATTGGTGTTACATCTAAAACAGAGTCACTCATCCATGCTATTGCAAACACACTCAAGGATTCTGCTCGTGGATCAGCTGCCATCATTCTCAAAGAGCTCCTCTCAGAACGTATGTCGTATTTCGGGCAATTTGAGCTGGTACTCATTCTCTACGACTAGCCAATGCAGCTATTATCATTCTGGACAGCTTAGCCCCGCGCGCCTTGATGGAAAGCCTTAATTACCCATATACCCAGGATCCTGTCAACGGCATAGAATCTGCAGAGTATGGCGCCTTGATGACTTGCCTGGCGGCAATTATCGAGACCCACGCAAAGCTTAGATTAAAGGCTAAGAAGGCAGACAATCCCCCACCTAGTTTATCGCTAGTTCTCAAGCCGAAAGGTGCAGAACTGTTGTTCAGAATGGTCCTAAAGACGTCGCCAGAATGCCGCGCCGCTGCTGATGTACTCGTGGCGTTGGCGAAGCATCGTCCGTAAATATTGTGTTATTTCGATCTTGCACTAATTCATTCCATAGGGCACCCACATGACACTTCTACGGTTAATCGGAACGTCATCGACACCCCCACCATGAATCGCTGGGTCGATTTCACAAAGCATCTTGAAGACATGCGCAAGAGAATCAATGGTGAGACGCCAGAGTCGTTGACTTTGGCATCAAATGTGGCCTCCATGACCATGACGCTTGCGGTGCTTGGACATGCTGGTATGTTAATATTTGCTTAACAACCCACGTGGACATCTCACTCCTGCATAATAACCGTAGAGGCACAGCTCTTATTCGACACTCTTGAAACTCTTCACAAGCTGTGGGTGGAAGCTCTCAAGAAGCGCGCGAAAGAAGATCAGGAGTCGGCTTCAGCAAGGGCAGAAGGGAAGAGCCAGCAGCAAGCTTTAGCACGGGAAGATGGAAGGTATCAAGGGCAGTCTCCAGCACAGGACGAAGAGACAGATAAACAGGACCGGCAGCTTCTTCGTCCTGATTCCTATGGCGAGCAGGCTGATATCGTCGCAGATGCAATTGCGGAAGCACTCAGTGAGAGCCGATCTTGATAATTTGCATCCATCACTTTACTAACAGATAGAAATATAGGATGTTCTGGGCCAAAGATTCGCAAGGGTATTGACGACAGCAAGGGTGGGGCAGAGAATCTTGTCGCGAGGCTGGTCGAGCGGCTTGGTGCGAAATCCCAGCGTGGAACTTGGAGAGCCATCAAGGAGCTTGCTTCCGGTGAGTATCATACAGGAGAGACACATCGCCTGCTAACCGAAGGTAATCTGTTTCTATAGCCAAGATAGGCCAACCAGCCAGGTTCGATCCGGACGACAGCTGCCGCAAGGCAGTTTGTAGTAATCGCAATTTGATCCCCACCCTTGTTTGGTTATCTCGTGAAGGCAACGATCGACAAGCCGTCTTTGCGAACAAATGTCTGGCGGATCTCGAGGATTGGGAGATTGAACCTCGCCATACGCACTCGGGTGGCAAATTTCGGAAGCTCTGTAAAAAGATGCTCGTTCAATAGATGCTCGTTGATGCCCCCGTCTGCAAGCGGCTGGACGGATTTTAATTGTGGTCATAAATTTTGGGCATTTTTTTCGGTAGTTTGTGAAAATCGTATCTATACTAAGCGGTCCGTCTTTCGCAAATATGTATAATCGAAACTCGACCTTAAACCTCATAGACATACCCATATTCATTGGTATCTGTAACATTATATTGCTATCATCTCACGCCGCCTGCGCCACAGTCTACGACAGATACATCACCTCGGTGCGCACGCTCGCCCCCAAGGAGGTATCCGGCGGCGCGTCGAAAGTATGCTGTACGAGCCTGGTGAGGCAGATGAAGGGAGGCAGTTACTAGTTAGCCTGAGCGCGCGATGGTTTCGACAGCGGACTAGCCGATGGAGTCAAGCTCGTCCTTGCTTCCCCTGACTCGCCGCACGAATGTCTAATGCATCTGATGAGTCATGCTTAAACTTGCCTACATGCTTGTAAATGGCATTAGGCGATTTGCACAACACGGTCGGCACCGTGTCAGAAAGACAAGCCCTTTGCTGATTCAGCGGAATTATGTTTACATCCAAGGTAACAACCCAGTTACACTGGCCGCAAGGAAGTTCACATCAGTCACATATTGGTCTTTGTCCTGATTGGGCTGTCGCCCAACGACGACAAAGATCGAACGATCCACCAGCTGCGAGTTCACATTCCAGTCGTCTGAGTTGGATTTTCATTCAGTAGTTTATAACGACTGAAGGCACACTCGGCGGGATGTCTTTGATACATACACATGAGTGCACATTCATTCTCTGTGAAACCGATTCCTTCTCTCTTTCAGTCTCAGGGTAGGCTTCAGGCCCCACAGATACACCCAGAACCGTCAACGTGGGCAGATTCGCAAACTGAGTGCGTGGGTTTGTCCCACGGGGTCTTGAAAGGCCCTCGCGAGTCTTTCGGCAGCACCTCCGCAGGGCAGATGGCTGACGACAAGCGCTGTAAGGAGATAGGGTGAGATGAGAAACACGTAGGTCGAAAGTAGAGATTAACCGACCATAATGCATACCGAGGCTGCCAATGGCGTAGGCACGCACCAGGGGCACACTGCTATCCCCCAGATGGAAATGGCTGCGCGAATGGTGAGTAAGGTAAGGACGGGGATGCAGGGAAGGTAGTGTACTTGGCAATGTTTCAGTAGACGAAGATGGTCTCAAATTGGCAGGCCGTTCCCAATCAATAAGACGCCTGAAAGTCTGCACATACTATCCAAAGAACCTACAAAATAGCTTTAGATATGCGTGCATTCTCTCGAGGAACCAGGAACGACGGACTTTCGTAGACTGTCCCTTCACACCTTGCTCGACGTAGTCCGGGTTCGCACAGACAATAACTTCAGCTACTGGGCGTTGTGACAAGACATGGTTGTGGTGGCCATGATTAGCAGGGCTTAGGTATGCTCGTTGGCTGGTGGTGAGGAGGTTTGGCGACCATGCTGCGCGCCGAGGCTGGGTATCGCGTATGCAGGCGCCTGGGCTGCACAGGCGTGGTCCAGATGAAACTGGCTGAGCCAGGCGACGAGTAAGAATAATATCATCGAGATAGCAGGGCGATAGTAGCGTACTAAGTGGTGCTTGAGCGGATGGAAATTTCCTCAGGTCTGCGGACTGTCTCCAGCCGATCGGACAACGACAAGTCTGCATATCGAGGCTACAGGGCATTGTTAGGTATGCATGGACACTCGACGAGCATCACCAGTGACGGATCTTGGCCCTTTTAGGACTGTCCCTGCTCTCTGCTTGAAGTAGCACGAGTCCACCTAAATAGAAGCCGTGGCCCACTTGGCGTTCGAGTGCGTGTCGTCGATGAGGCGGATGTGTGATGTCCGTGCTGGGTCGTGCATAGGTATGCTAGTTAGCTCGTGGTGAGGTTTTGGCAATCATGATGCGTCATGTACGGTGAGGTGTTTGCAAGTACCGGTGCAAAGCAAGAAGGGATGGACTGCGTGAAGAGGGAGGAAGACGAATGAGATAGAGTAGGTGAAATGGCAGGAAGTTACGCGCGTACGTCTCTGGACCGAAACTGGGTTCACCAACGACTTGATGGCAAGTTCAATGTAGGCGCCAGACACGATATCCGGAGTTCACGCAGACCGTTGTCTGTGCTTAGGGATTCGATGTAGGCACGCCCTGGCGCGGTGATCATGATTTCCTATCCGGTCATAACAGGAAGTATACACTTTCGAGAACGCTTTCTTGTGAGATGGGGTCTGGGGTCTGAGCGTCGAGCGTCGCGGTCGAGGTCATTCATAATGCATAGAAGGACGAATCTAGAACAAAATATGATGAAGCGCGGCGCGCCGTGGGGGGTAAAGCTACCGGATACCGAGCCACATTCCTCCGATCAATCACGAGCTTCTATCATTGTCTCCATGAATGTGCGCTGATCAGTTGAGTCACTGCTGCAGCACTTCACTATCCTTTCCTATTCAACTATTTCCAATCTTCTCGCAGCTATTATAGGCATCAAGATTGATAACATGAGCCTTGAGGATATGACACCTGGCTTCTTCATGTCCAGACCGCTCTTTCTGACCATCAAATCCTATAGTATGTGTTTGACAATGGCTTCTTCTAAACGTGTTATCAGTTGTCGAGCGGGATGCAGCGAATGAAAGTTTGAATGGAAGATGTGATACCTCACTTCTTGGTGTCTAGACCGCTCTTTCTGACCATCCAGTCCTATAGTATGTGTTTGACAATGGCTTCTCCTAAACGTGTTTTCAGTTGTCGAGCGGGATGCATCTCTCTTCCATAGTATATTCTATTGACGCCCAATTGAAGACACCATAGCATTGAACTTGTTTTGACATCTCCCTAAATAACCCCCTGCCCCATTTTCTCCTCAAATTTTGGCCTTCCCTTCTCCCTCACGGCTTTGTATCCCAAGGTGCAGGCCTTTCCCCAACCGCTCTCGCCCAATATGGATCAAGCCATTCCCTTGGATATGGATCAACCTCTTCCATCAAATAAAGGGAGAAACCTAGTTATATGTATCGATGGGACATCAAACAAATTCGGCGATAATGTGAGTATATTGTTCAATCGCCGCAATCAGTGATGTGCGTTCCTTCTGCTAACCACGAACAGAACACCAATGTCATCGAACTTTTCAGCCGACTAGAAGACTCACCCCAGCAGTTGAATTATTACAACAGTGGAGTCGGCACCGTCGCAAAGTCGGAATCAGTATGGCAAGCAATCCCTCGAGGTATCGATAAGACAATCGACTTGGCCATTGCATGGTGCGCTCCTCGATTTCTGTTACGATATGCCCATTACCCACCGATTCCTGCAGGAACTTCAAGAAGGTCATCATAACGGCATATAGGTGGCTGACTGAGCGATACCAGCCAAACGATCGCATTTATCTTTTTGGTCTGTTCTATATATACATATATACACCCTAAGTCGTACTCACGTCGGCCGCAGGATTCTCTCGTGGAGCATATCAAGTCCGCGTGCTTGCCGCAATGATCGAGAAGGTGATTTAAACCCCCGACATAGTTGCTCGCATTGATCTCTGTTTCAGGTTGGGCTGATTCAAGCAGGAAACGAGGAGCAAATACCTTTGTTCGTAACTATCCTCCCTCGGTGCATAGATGACTTATCATTCCCAGCGCATTCGACTTGTATACTCATAAAGACACGAAAAGGGCCGCTCGATTCAAGGAGACATTTTCCAAGAGAGGTGCGAAGGTTCATTTTCTGGGAGCTTGGTAAGTCTCTTTGAAAATAAGCCTGATCGTAACTGATGAGCTATTTAGGGACACAGTTTCTTCTGTGGGCTTGGTGGGGAACAAGACTCTGCCGTTGACAGATGCATATGGCCACATCACGATATTTCGGCACGCGCTGGCTCTTGATGAGCAAAGAGTGAAGTTCATACCCGAGTGTCTCATGCGCAAGGAATTCAAGGACAAGAACGGCAAGCCTGTGGACTTTGATACCTTGGAAGTCAAGTTAAGCATTGCAGGAAACTTGATGCTTGTAAAGCGTGTAAAAGAGGTGTGGTTTGCAGGGTCCCATTCCGATGTGTACGTATACTATCATGACTATCTGACTATCTCATGACAGTTGACTTATATTCTATTCAGGGGAGGTGGCGGAGTCAGCAGCCTATGTCACGATGCTCTAAATATAGAACGTGCGCCGCTTCTCTGGATGATCAACGAAGCTGCCATGGCCGGGCTTCACTTCACGCAATCAACTGTTGAATGGAAAATCCTGAACTTGAAGACGAGGAAACCGACACGCTCTCTTCATACGTTCTGGTGGTTTCTCGAATACTGTCCTATTAAAAGGCAGAGCCGCTCGGATCGATCAGATACTTCATCTTGGTATGTGTCTTTACGAATCGAACACCATCAGAATTGATAGGCTTGAAAAATTATAATTAGGCACGTTCACGCTGGGAAGAGCCGAGCAATTTACCCAGGCCAGAAGATTCATGCCTCAGTTGCTTTCAAGAATAGGGGATATCATCCCAAGGCCATATTTTTTCCAACCCCGGGGGCTTCGAGAAAGTCGGGTAAAGCTTTACAGCATCAAAACCTCGTAAAACTACCGAATCCAGACACGACAGCGCTAGGGCTTAGTGAATCAAGTGAAGCCGATAGAACTCCCATAGCTGCACTAGCTTCTGGGGGCGCAGCGAACGGACCTCAATTGTCAGTGTCAGCTAACGGTGCAACGGGTAATGTCTTCCTATACTAACCGAGGTCTAATGCCATTAATTGTAATCTTGTAGCCCGGAAGCCCGATGACTCAATGCGCTCAAACCAGATCAGGATTTTGCCTTCGGTCAAAGGAATTTATTCGAAGATTCGACCAAACCGAACGGCTGCAGGACTGGGGCCTGGTATATCGACGGCGCCTTGTTGGAACCGTTTAATAGCAAAAGGTCCCAGCAGAAAGCGTTGGAATGACAAAGAGTGGGCCTTGCTCCTCGAGCAGGATCTCTTTGACCTTGAGGCCGAACCACACATCTTCGCACTGTTAAATGTGCCTCTTTCAGACAGCATCACCCTGCATGTCTTAAACAGACTAGCTTTTTTGGCCTCGCTACGTACGACACTGTCACTACCTCGGGAATAATTTTTAACTCTTTTTCATTAGGTTTCGAACGGAGAGCAGATGAAATTGAGGAGACAGAACTCACAGAAGAAGAGAAGAATCGTTCTGACGTTCTGAAAAGCCTCCTTGAAAGGGAAGACCGCGTTTTTCTGGGAAGCGTCAAACTTCTTGGCAGACTAGCGAGATCACCGGGACCCAAAGCTTATCGAGACACCGTAAGGGGCGTTCTCGTCGGTTATAAATGGCAAAAAACGCAAACCGTGAAGCCCAATATCTTGAGGGCGGGAGGTGTTGTTGAGCGTATTATCGAGCTGCTGAAGGCTGATACTTCTGTTCGTGGAGAAGCAGCCAACACCATTGTCGACATTGCCATGATTTGTGAGATATTCCCACTCATTTGGGATAATCACTTCTGAATAATCTTCAGCCGAGTTTCAAAAGAACTTTGCGACTCCAGCCGTTGCAGACGCGCTAGTTGAGATGCTTTCGGGGGTCGATGCTACCGCTGCAGCCAATTCTCTCGTAGCTCTTTCCGAATACTACGAAGAGGTTATGAAACGGCCAGCACCACCCTCCCTTTTACCACTCGCCCATAGGACAGGTTCGTGGTGGGAGTACTTTCTTGGGTCCATGTGCGGGCCCGGCGGGCCCGTGGTGCGCGAGGGCGGATACTCCGAGTTGAACTTCAATTCTCGATTGCAGCCACCTGACTCTGGGGACTATGAGACGCGCGGTGCGGCTGCCACGGTCATTACTAAGATAACGGATTATTTGTTGGCCCAAAACTATGACAAGACTCATCATCCCTCGCTAGTGTCATCGAGACAAACATACAAAATCATCGATAAGCAAACGATATTGCTGCTCAAAAAGATGCTTTCTGTTGACGCGGTTTCCGACTCGGCTGCGAACGCCCTTCAGAAACTTTCAAAACATGGTCAGTCTTGCACCTTGGTGTATCGCGTATTGGTGCTTAAAGCAGACGCGACATATAGATTGGTGTCGGAAGCTTATCATGCAAGAGACAGCGCATGATCTGATTGGTATGCTTCGGAAGTACAATAATGGTCCTGCTATAAATGCTGTAGCTGAACTCATAAGAACTCAGAAAGGTGCGCCGCGCTTAAATGATGCTTATCGATACATTCGTGAATCATTTTGAGGCCTACAGACACGCATGATATGCGAGATGCAATTCTCAGATATCACAATGATTCCTTCAGGCATTTCATAGGCCTTGTTCACAAATACGACAAGAACACTCCTATCAAGCAGTTTACAAACGATATTTTTACATACTTCAAGAGTGCCCCCATCAAGCACTTTACCAGCGTTTCCAAAAGGGAATCGGTTATCATAGCGATTGCATGCGCGCTCAGGGATTCAGCTCGCGAATCAGCTGCCAGAATTCTCACAGAGCTCATGTCAGCACGTAAGTCATCTTTTTATATAGCTTGGTTGAATCAATACTAATGTACTTGCGACCAGCTAAATCAGCCATCTTTGTCATGAATAGCCCGGCCCCTGATATATTGCTTGAATGCATCAATAGCGGTTATGCCCTTGATTCCAGGGAATACGAGGAGTATGCCTTCTTGATGCCTTGTCTCACAGCGATCGTCAAAAGCCACACGGAGCTTTGCTTCAAAATGATAGAAACCGGCAACCGCCCACCGAATAGCAGAATATCGCTGGTCCTTCGGAAAAAGGGAGCAAAAATGCTCTTCAACATGATTCTGGGATCCGTTCAGTTATGTCACCCCGCCGCCGATCTACTTGCGGCATTAGCAGAGCACGGTAATGATTAACATATGCGATTTCAAGCTTCCACTTAATTGATGTTCTAGACCACACCGCGAATGCCAAGCACAATTGGGTTCAAGCCTCAGTGGTTGTAGACGATGGGCTGGAACAACTCAAAGTTTGCCTTCGAACCATGCTCCATCTATTGACTATGGTACGGTTTCGAAAGAAGTCACGAGGAGTGTGGTGGAGACGGACACTGGCCTCAAATGCAGCGTCGATCATCATGCTACTTGTAGTGCTTAGACTTGCTGGTATGCTCATCTTCCGAGCAACTTGCGTCAATAACTGACTTCTGTCAATGTGCGATTAACCCAGATGTGGACCTCTTGTTTGAGACCTTTGAATCACTTTACACGGTCTGGCTGGATGCCCTGATTGCTCGCGAGGAAATGGCTCCAGTGCGGAATGAAGAGAGTATTGGCGAGGACGCTACGGCGCGACAAGATCAGGAGAATCTGGGGGGCGATCTAGCGTGGGAGCCCGAACAGGAACTGCTCGATCCTGATTCGTATGGTGGGGTGGCTGATACTATCGCGCATGCAATCGCAACCGCGCTCCGTCTGGAAAGCAGTCAAGGTGCGTAGCCAAGTTTATTTTCGTGGATCTATCCATTTGCCAATGTTTAGACGAATAGGCGAATCTCCAATAGAGACTGCCGTACTACGCGAAAAAATCGACCAGTATGGTGCAGAGAGACTTGTCAATTTGCTTGTGAAGCGGCTAAGCCACGTAAGCGGTCAATTCCAACACAATACTTGGGATGCCATCGGGCAACTTGCAAACGGTCAGTATCGCCTCGGAAAGACACATCCTTTGCTGAAGCATCGCAATCTCGCCTGCAGTCAATACAGGCAACAAGCACGTCATCGGTAAACAGGACATCTGCCGCCAGGCAGTTTGCGATAACCCCGACTTGATTCCTACTCTGCATGATTTGTTGCGCAAGAAAAGGAAAGCTGCCTTCGCAGGGAAATGCCTGGCGGACCTCGAGGATTGGGGCATTGTCCCTCGCTACACATACACCAGCGGTAAAATTCGTAAACTTTGCAAAAAGCTGCAAGTCTCGCAGGCCGTTCAAACCGATGAGAAAGTTTAGGTTGCATACTCGTCGATTCCAGTTGTTTGTGGTGTATCTCAATCATGTGATCCACCGCATGTTGGCCCGGGTTACTCTAGTGCATCATGATCATGTATCAATATTTTACTTATCTCTGTTGAATTTTCACTCGGCAGTTTATAAACATCGCAGTCATACTCGGCGGACTGCCTTCATACATACACATATATACACATCCATTCTGAATCAGATCGTCTCCTTCTCTTCCTCTGCCTCGGGATCGACCTCAGGCCCCATGGATACACCCAGATCCGTCAGCGTCCCGTCCTCAATCTTGTACACCAGCCCGTGTATCCACAGCAACGTCTTCCCGCCCTCCCACGCCGCCTGCACCGCCGGGGCCTGGGACAGGTTCGCCACCTGCGTGCGCACGTTCGCCTCCACGAGCGTGTCGAGCGGTGCATTGGGCGTCTTCTCGAGGATGGACCCCGCGAGGGACGTGAGGGGGGTGAGCCAGCGCCCGAGCGGCGTGCCGGGCGCGGGTGCGGTAGAGGGGTCCTTGGCAGCGGACATGCAAGCGGCCGCACCTCCGCAGAGCGTGTGGCCGACTACGAGAACTGTAAGGAGATAGCGTGAGCTGACAGCGTGCGGATCGGAGGTGGAGATTGACGGACCGTGCTGCACGCCGAGGCTGCCGATGGCGTAGGCCAGCACCGAGGCTGCGCTGTCATCGTCCAGATGGAACTGACTGCATGGACGGTAAGTAAGATAAGGCCGGCGATAGCAGGAAGGCGGCGTACTTGGCGATATTTCGGTGGACGAAGATGTCCCCGGGTTTGCAGGCGGTCACCAACGACTCGGGCACCCGTGAGTCTGCACACCCTATCCAAAGAACCTGTAGAGCAGCAAGGTCAGATATGTATATATGCTGTGCGAACATCATCGATGACGGACCTTCGGGGACTGTCCCTTGACACCCTGCTTGAAGTAGTCCGGGTCCGCCCAAACCGCCGCCTCAGCCCACTGGGCATTGGATTGGAGGAGCTGCGATAAGACGGGGTGCGTGGTGGCCATGAGTGGTCGCGCGTAGGTGTAGTCGGTGGGAAGTAATGGGGATTTGACGAAGGTGGAGAAGGACGAGATGGAGGTTAAATGTTGGGGCAGATAAAGGCGGATGAGTGCGTTTGGTCGGATACGTCCAATGATTGCGATCATAAGTTTCCCCAAATTTAGACACTGGGCCGGTTATGTTATCAAAAGCTGCGATGGTAGTGCGGAGGTGGACGTTGGCCAAGGCGTTAAACGCGTGGCCAGGTGGGATATAATATGTATACGTGTTCACTGGGAGGAGGATGTATGAAAATATTGGAATTTCTGCACGCTGCGAGTCATGTTGTGGGGGGAAATTTTCTTGGGATTACATACGTGTCGCTGATGATCGAACAGGACGAAAGCAGGCTATTCGGAACTTGAGGCTCGATTGGCCACATACATGCCATATGAAGTCATTGGATTCATCTCACGGAAGGGAACAGACAAGGAGATGGAAGTAAGAGGCAAAAAGAACGATAAACAGCGCGGTCACGGGCAGATGCCAGATGGCACTGTACTAGTATGGCATATGATTCAGAGATCTGAGATGCTTCCCGGCGGCATGTGCACCGTCGGCAACGACCTTGATGATACTCTTCAAATTTGCCTTTTGGTTGTTCTCAAGCTACTATCGCATATGTAGCTTTGAACGATGTTGCAGGTTTGAGTGGAAAGGTCTCAAGAAGCAAGCTGCAGGCCACATTCTCGGTTTTTCGGACTAAAAAAGCAATCGAGTTGCCTTGCCCTCAACTTTGCTTCAGCTTTCATGGGCTTTCCTCCCTTTTCATCCTGCTCAAGACCTATGATTGTTGCGTGAAATCCAGCTTGTCCCTATATATCTCCTACGACGCGTAAAGATGGCCATCATGTATGTCTATCAGCCTTATAGTCACCACCCTCTATTTTCGTGCACAGTTCGATCGGTCTATAAACCTGCCTGCCCACTTGAAAACGCTGTCGTTACTCACCAAGGCTATGGGGATGCTCTCTTTGGCCCGGACTGTCCAATCGAATGCTAGATGTTGATGCTCTAGGTGCCTGCTTCGCGGAATCAAAAACTGTCAACCTCAAGACCCGGGCCCCAGCTATCCCACGTTGTTTGCGTTATTTCGTGACTGAGATGCCTCAAGAGACCATCCTTGCTGGAGGGCGATGACGGTATTATTGATGTCAAGCTTGATGTAAAAAGCTGAATCTTTTCCATGAAACTAGGCGGATCTGACGAAGGATACGCGGTCATACAGTTGCCATGCCCAGGCCGTGATAACGCATTGGATTGAACAATTACCGAGAAATGCTATCGAGTATCCAACAAGAAAATTCAGATCCTGACGCTTTGTGAACAGGACACTCGTCTCTGCTGCCGAGCTTTTCGTGTAATACTGGCAAACGACTATATCACATGGCCGTTCAAGTGCACGCATCCTACCACGACGGCTCCCCTCGATGCAAACCACCGAGGCTCCGCCACTCCGTCCTCTCCCGTTCCACCGGCCTCAGAAAGGATGGCTCGAGAGCATTGTTGGGTCAGCAGACGGCGGGCTTGTGAAGCTTCCTGCCCATGGCATCAAGGTCAATCACTTTCACAAGCTGTTAACCGGTTTCTCAGAGCCGACACATCAAGACGCCATTCATATCGGTTCAGCAGTATTGAAGCAGATTTTAGTAAGTACAACCCTTGCAAATGCAAAATAACACATGTGGCGTTAGTTCAGAGGACATATCTGAATTCACGGTTTTGTATGTCGGTCAAGTCCAAATATTCCTGCACCATTCTGTTAGCCAGCTCGAGAGTGCAGGCAAGATTTGGAAAGGTCGGGGCACCTTGGGAACTTTCTGCTCAACCTTGTTGCCCTCGGGGTCGGTCGTCTCGATATACACTTCGTCGTATGCATCATCGACCGGTTCTGCATCGCGCCGCTTGTTCTCCTTGCCGAGAAGATACCTTATGGCGAGCAGGATAACCGGGCATGCTACATAGCACACTCCGATGATGATCCATGGAACGCCTTGTGATCAAATATTTAGTGCTGCACTCAGAGAATAAGATGTCCACGCCTCACGATTTCTAAAACGGATGCGATGTCAGCAAAACTATGTCGAGGCCTCAGAATAAAGTGATAGACCTTGGTTTGTACTGAGCCTGCCACATGAATGGACCCGCCGCATTGCCGATGCAATATGCTGATAGCATGATCGCATTGACGGTCACGCGCTTCGTGTGTCCAGCGGTGACCGTGGATAGCCAAGACAGCGATAACACAAATCCGGTTGTGCCGACGCCTAGAACTATCGGTTAGTAGGAGGTCCTGAGGCCAGAGAAAGCATGCGCACCCGTTATCCAAATACCAAAGAGCAGGCCCACTTTATCGCCCCATGGCAGCAAACTTATCAAAAATACCCCGATCAAATTAGGTATAAAGTATATCGCTCCGATGTAAGCCCTGGCATTCACATATCTCGCCGCAAGTGTCACGCCCGTAAATATGGTGACGATTTCAATGATGCCGTCGACACATCCAAGGAGTGTGGTTTGGAGATAGGTAAACCCGAAGGACGAGACGATTATCTGGCGTTGATTGGTGAGGGAGTTTGGGATATTGTCGAGGGCAGCGAAGAGCGCGAAAAGCCAGGTTTTGGGGTCGGTCAGGGCCTCGATAAATCTGTAAAAATTGCGTTGACATAAGGGCCATAGCACACACGACTGAAGTCTTACTGCTCCTTTTTAAAGTGCTTGTTCTCTACGCCGGTTTGATTTTCCTGAGGAGACGGTAAGATACCATCCAGAGTAAATTTTCCGGGATGCCATACCTTGATGCGCTGCACCGCCTTAGCGCGCTCGTCCAATGTCAAAAACCAGGCATTGGTTGGTGAGTCCGGAAAGAAGAGCCTGTGTGCTGGTCAGCCTTCTATCTGTCATTGAACGAGGGGGTATCTACCAAAAGGCAGTGGCGATGATCAGAGTCATGGTTCCGGTGATAATCATAAGCCTTCGACACCATTAGCCCATAAAATAAATAAAAGGTCATCATGCAGCAGAACTCACCATTGCCACGGCTTGAATCCCGAGGTCTTGATGTGCAGCACGCCGAAGCTGAGGAACCCAGAAATAATCTGCGCTGTTCCGTTCATCAAGACTATCATCAACCGGTAATATAATCAGCATTACTCAGAGTGCCGAGCGTCGAGGAAGGAGATACGTACACCAGTACCCAACTCGCAGCGTCTGCTCGTTCCTCGTGTAGAACATCGAGCTGACGATCAGAAAACCCGCGGTGATTGACCCCTCGCATATGCCCAAGAGCATGCGCACGACGAAGAGCCCGCCGAATGAGGTGCATGCAGCGTGGCAGCAGAGCGATACGCCCCAGACAAATATATTAAGGCTGCACCACAACCAGATCAGCAACTCAGCTTTAGGAAGAACCAGGAGCAACCGACCTCATCCATTTCCCAACTGGGAAACGCTGTAGGGCGAGATTCTGTGGATACTCGAATAGAAGATAAGAGAGATAAAAGATGGTCCCGAGCCTTATGGACTTGGGTTAGCGTGCCTCGTGGCGTCTTAACGCCTTTCCGCATACCAGTTGTATCTGCGAAGGGAGCATTCAGCGACAGTACTAGCCATTTTCTGGCTAGCTTTACTCACTGATTGGTTGACAGGTGTGCCGATGCACTGGTCATGATAAGCAACGAGATCCATTGCAGAGGCTATAGACATACTCTATACCCAGGATGGCTGCATTCCCGAGCGTTGTCTTGTCCATAAACTGGATCCTAGACTCCTTTAGTATTGATGTTTGGCGGGAAGTCACTCAACCAGTACCAGTATAGGACTGCAACGTGGTTAGTGAGAGCTCACATGCGGCGATAACGACTTACTGCACATCATCGGGAGAATGTGAATGTCGATCTTGCGCCTGCATACGATTGCACTAAGAAACCACACTGCATGTCGCCATCACTAGCTCGAAGCACGCACCTTATTCTTGCAGCTTCAGCTGGGTCAAGTGGGCCATGCGTACCGGCCACGAGCTCAGCGCCAGTATCCACCTGCCTGCTCGACGTCACCGCAGCTTTCTCGCCATGCACGTCGATTGTGGCGGCTTGCTTCAGGTCCGTTTTCTCGCTCTGCGTACTTGAGCCCATGATGAGATCGCACAGAAAGACGAAGGGGAGGTGGGGAATGTAGCCTGTCAAGAGGGTCAGAGGCCTGCATGCTTTCTTATCTATTGGGATTAGCGCAGAGTTAGCCGGGAGTGTGGAGGATCAGAAGAAGAAGCGTCAAAGTGTCACAGTTGACGGTGGCGGCGCGCCTAAACCCGCGGTTGCTGCAAGCCAAGGCCAGTAACCGAAGAAAGATAGGCATCATTAGAACACATTTGCAATAGGTATGTTCACTCATCTGTCACCAAATCCCCACTCAGCTGTCGGGTAAACAGACATATCACGCCATCGCGTCCACGAAGAGCGTCGGCAGCGTGTGGCCATTACATAGCAGCTAAGACAGATGCAGATACGCATGTAAAGTATGTACACGAGCAGAGAAATATTATGAGACACGAAGGGGACGCAACATACGAAATAGCACGCCTGCACGCAGCAGCATCAAAGCGGTCGACACAGTCCAGTCCGTGCGCTAGCACACCACGCAGCACTTCCCCGCGCCCTCCTCCTCGTGCGCGCTGCTCTTCCCGCTGCTCTTCCGCCGGTGGTGCTTCTCCCCGTCGACGCCCTCGCGCATCAGCATGCTCGCGCGCGTCGCCGCCTCGAACACGTCGTCCACGCCCTCGATCTTCAGCGCGGAGCACTCCTTGTACGCGCGCGCGCCGATCGCGCCCGCCACGCGCTCCGCCTGCTGGCGCGACACGAAGTTCGCGAACTCGGGCGAGTTCGGGGACGGCCGTAGGTCCGCTTTGCAGCCCACGAGCAGCACGGGGATGGACGGGCCGCAGATGGAGCGCACTTCTTCTATCCACTAGGGGCGGAATCGGGTTAGCGCGGGAATAGGACCAGGGAATGAGGGGGCGTGCCTTTACTGTTACGTTATCCAGGGAGTCGGGCGTGTCGATGGCAAATGCGATGAGAATAACGTGTGATTTAGAGTATGATAATGGGCGTAGGCGCTGTTTTGGGTGCACGATGTCAGTGTGTGGAGTAATGTTTCAGAAGCGCGAACAGCCTGACCTCGTATTCTTCTTGGCCACTGAGAGTCCGATGGGATGTCAGAGAGGTTCACAAAGAAAGGGATGAGAGACACGCACGCGGTATCCCATAGGGCTAATTGTACGGGCTTGCCATCTAACCTGATCTCAGCCACGTAGTTTTCAAATATAGCTGCATCGATAGCGTGTAAGTGATCGATCGCTGCTTGGATTGACTTGGTTCATACGCACTTGGTTGCTAGAAGGACAAGGTCGCGAAGGTCAGTCAAAACCCGAGTAGGCAGGGCGTATGTCTCACATATTCTTTTGGGAACTCTCCGAGCGCAAAGGAACATAATAGCGACGTTTTACCGCAAGCACCTGATCGATAGGAGGACAAGATGGCCTGTCAGATTGGGTCCTGAATTCAAAGCTGGGTGGACACATACCGTCACCAACAATGACTAATTTTCTGCGAATCTAGACACAGACAAGGGCGATATGAGCATGTATTCATATATGGGTGCTTGGAGGCGGCACGAACGGGGTCTTGGGATGACATCGTAACGGGTACTAGTGGTGCTGCGGCTCAAGCTCGCAAACACCGGACGGAGGCTGGAACTAAAACTGGAACTGCGCAGCAAGGAGAAAGAGAAACCAGTACAGAAGAACAAGCGCAAAAGACGGGGGAAAGGAGACAAACAGAAACAGAAGACAAATGGCAGCACAAGAAGAAAGTGCAGCGACTCAATACTTAGTGAGGTACTGAGGTAAGAATGGGGGGATGAGACTTTGTGGTGTCTTTTGAGAGGGCCCAGTATCCAGGCTCTTCCCTCGCCACGTGGCGCCGAATCCGCCTTGCCCGTTTTACTTCGCGCACAGCCTACTCGCTCTCGCCACACCATTGACATGCAATGCCGTGCAAAATTCTCGCTTCTGGCTCTCAGTCGGCCTCGCCTCCCCATTCAAATTCAAAAAGCAGAGCACTTTGGCTGTCGGGATGGCCGCCGCTACCTCCATCCTGTTCTCATGACTCCTCTCAACCGCCGGCGAATGCAGCAAGATGCAGCATATATGTCCATATCCCCCACGTCATCCAGCTTGCGTTTGGTCTCAGTGACGCTTACATGGAGGATGCCGAGGGCAGCTGACGCGACGGAACAATTCTGACCTCATCTCCCGCGATCGGTGAATAAAAAGGGCGCAGTTCCGATGGTACACCACCGCTTTGCACCAGACAGTCTGGCGGCCCATTTAGTCGGATGCCTAAAATACATCACAGCCAGGTCGTTTGAAACCTAATTACAATACCTACCGGATGTTTTTCGCCTAACGTCGGAACTTGACTCAATACACCCACTTATTGCCCGTTCATCGTAGGCCTGAATTTGCAGTTGCCAAGGACCGTCGCGGTGTCCGAGTCGGCACTCAAGCGATGTATTCTGGCTTCGCCGCGGCAGACCATCGCCAGACCTGAAACTGACGTCGCAAGCCAGGTGCGTAACTGTTGCCTCCACTGTCTGACTGCAATTCCTGCCCATCCTCGCTCCTCGCTCCTCGCTCCTCATCCCACCCTTCATTTTACCTTCTTATCAGTACTTATGTCCGGCTCTGATTGGTCTAAAGCACAAAAACCCAAGATCGTTAAGCATAGTGGTATCGGTGAGCCCATTTATTGGATTCTATCTCATTTACTGACGACTTACAAGACTACATTGTCAAACACGGGACTGCAACCTGCTCTGTGTGCCCTTCTGCTACCACAGGAGCAGCTAACTCGTTTCCTCAAGGAAAGATAAAGCAACACGCGGCATGTATCAGCCATCAGCGGCGACAAGAAGCATGGCTCAAGCAGGCACGGTCCAAGATTGCAAATCGACTCAACCAGAGCGCGAGCGTTACTGCAGATGGGCCAAGCTCCTCAGTCTTACCACGGGAGGCAGTCAATACGCAAGGTGCGCTCGATTGTACTACTTATATTCCAGTGCTAACTTCGAGTATAGATAATCATTTCACAGAAGATATATATGACCAACCGACGATCGTCGATCCGATGCACACGGACGATCAGCTTCAACATGAACCTTCCGCCGCACCAATCCAGTACAGCATTGGTGCAGCGTTTGACCCGCTGGCTGACTCATTAGCGCGAGCACTGCGCAGTGTAGAATCGGGCGGTTATGCAGACGAAGTCCCCCTCCATGATGATGACTATTGCCCCGAGAGAAGTGATCCATTCTTCTGCGGTAAGTGAGACCCTTGTTCCGATGTCGCATCTCCTGATCACCTTATAGAATCTGAGGAGCTTACATCTGCGGAACTGCTCAAGCGATGGTTCGGCCCAGACGCAAATAGCCGTTGGTTTCCCTATGCCAATAAAGCGGTAAGTCATATGCGATTGCGTGCACGAGAAGTACTAAATCACTATTAGCTCTTTCTAACAGATGTTCTTTTCAATTCCCCGCGGTTGAAATTCTCGCGAGCACAACAACGAGCGGTCCTTTCCTGGGCGAAGGAACTCGGTGCAACTGTACCCGAGTACCAGAAACTCCGTGAGACACAGGAGGGCTTGCTTCAAGAGCTTGGAGACCCAACTTGCCGTCAGGAATCGGGTCGTGGCAATATCTATTATCTGAACAAGATAGGAGACTCTATCGCAAAGGTATGATTTATTTGTTTTGTTCATCGTCTTGCATCAATACTAACAACCGTTTAGGATATGTCGAACCCACTTGCACGTGCGGGAATGGTGTTCTATCCAGAGGATGCGGAGGGTAAGCTTACAGAAGCTTGGCATGGAGACAAGCTTCTTCGCGACGTGCCGGACAACATGATGTCACCAACGCTTCGCCATGGGCAGAAGATCTATTGGGTCGACGAGCTGGTTCAGCGCTCAAGTGGCCGCTGGTTCTTGCCGAAGCGTTGGTTCACTCGGCGTGGAGCATTGATGGCATGGGGCTACGATGTGGTCAACGATGATGTGAGTCTTATATTAGTGTATCACAATCTTCTCTGACGATTTATTGTAGCATGGATTGACTGTGCAGGACTCGACCCTGCTGGCGGCTGACGTTGAGTCGTTTATCGGGGATCTCGATGATATTCTTGATGCCAATTCTGGGATTTTTCCGTTTTCTGGTACGTTAAACTATTTCTATCAAGTCAAATGTACATCTAAAACATGGTCAGAACAATCAAAGCATTACGCTAACTCGATGCCACATCCGCTACGCAGTATAGCTGGCAGCAGGATGGTATATTCAATCCCCCTCCTCGTATTCCAGGACGACGTCTCGGGCAACAAATCAAAGCAGTGGAATAAGCATTATTCCTGCTACATGTCAAATGGCGCCATCCCACGCCGAAAATTAGAAAGCGAGTTTCATGTGCGATTTGTAGCTACCTCGCCGCACGCTGCTCCTCTCGAAATAATGCAGGGCATCCGTGCTTCCATTGAGTAAGTGTGTTGTGATCGTTGAGTGTCTTGCATACTCATTAACTTATTGCAGAGCCACGTTCAAAGAGCCTATCACTGCATGGGATTGCGAGAACAATGAGGAGGTCCTATTGCGACCATTTCCTCTCTTGTTTCCCGGCGATAATCCAATGCAAGCAGAGCTTGCAAATTCGGCGGGTCTCCTCGCAAACCACTTTTGCCGGACATGCAAAGCAGGAGGAACTCGTGAATTCAAGCAATCAGACGACGGATTCTCGACGCTGTTCAAAGTAAGTTGTTAATTACCAGGCCCACACTAAACTAATGTTGATATGTCGCAGGGTGGCACGCCACGGTCGTCGAGAGAGACCCAAGAACAGACATTTATTCAACTTGTGACCGCGCTGCAACCAGCTGCAGCCACGACACTCACAGATAGCATGCGGCTGACTGGAGTGAAAGATACGCTCGCACAGCCTGTCATCGACAACTTGGTCAAACTGGGTCAAAATTTGCGCAAAGCAGCCCCGAATCGCGCAGCACATACCCCCGATGAAGTGCTCTCAATACTTACTGCGGAATTGAAGAAAGCGCAGGGTCTCGGTGCGGTGATGAACCCTTTGGTAGATATGGATGGTGAGTGAACTTTGCTTCACGTATGAGTATTCCATTTATCGTGCATAGGAGTTGAGATTCATCAAGATACGCCGACAGAGATCCTGCATACGATCCTGCTCGGAATTGTAAAATATTACTGGGCACAAACCATGGTGCTGCTCGACAAAGGCAAGCAAATGGCGACCTTCCAAGCAAGGCTCAATGCTGTCGCTGCAGACGGGCTGAATGTGCCCAAGATCCCAGCTGATTATATGTGCCAGTACAAAGGCGGGCTAATTGGAAAGCATTTCAAAACCATATCGCAAATTATGGCCTTTACTGTATATGATCTCGTTCCTCCGGAAGTCCTCAATGCCTGGCTTGTGATGGGTCGGTTAACTGTTCTTCTATGGCACACCGAGATCGAAAATGTAGATAACTACACTGTGAGTTATGCCTTCCCGTGATTACTAGATTCTAAATTAATGTTACACGCAGCGAGAGCTTGAGACCTGTATCAACGATTTCATGAATATTACCTGCTTATGTAGCCCTAGCATCATCATTTCAAAGCCCAAGTTTCACTTTCTGGTCCATCTTCCTTTTTATATTCAACGATTTGGCCCAGCTCTTCTCTTCTCGACAGAGCGCTATGAGGCATATAATGCTGTATTTCGCGCAGCATCAATTTACAGCAATCGATTGGCCCCTAGCCGTGATATCGCCTGGACCTTTGCCAGCATGGACCGAGTCAAGCACATCGTGACGGGTGGACGGTGGAAGAACTCGCGCACGGGGAAATGGGATGTTGCCAGTCCGAACATTCTAAAATATATCATCAACAATCCTTTGTATGCTGCATTACTGGGTCTACCCACCCGGAAGACATATGAGCCAGGTGGGTCATTAGCTTTCAGAATCGGCCGCCGCCAGTCTGACTGATCTCTTAGGTGCTGTAATAAATCATGCTCATCGCTCAAAGCAAGATAAGGCTGCGGAGTTTACATGGGCCGAAGCTCGTGTTGTGCACACTGTATTAGCACACTCTCAGCCACCGAAATTCAACATGTTTACTTACGCAAAGTCGGTTGTATCATGTTCTGGCGATGTAATATCTGCAGGAGGGAATGTGATTGTACGAGAGGAAGGGGTAAGCTAATTTGTTTCTGACTCGAGTAACTTACTGGAGACTGATCATACCTGACAGGGCCCCTTTTCACCGCTATCATTTGCGCAGGTTTGCAAAATCATTGTACCAAACCAAGGTCCTCAAGATTCGGCTGATGTACGGATAGTGGTCTGTATGTATGATTTGAGTTCCGATAAGCATCTACTGCTTGATATGCCTGTACTCTCGCGCGCATCACGGGAAGTCGTTCTAGTACCTGAGGTAGGTGTTTATATGTCGGTCATAGACAAAGGTCTTACCGTCCGGCTTAGGATATCGAGTGTGCAGTTAACCTCCAACATGACTGTCACCGAGGACGATGCAGCACCGACGGCCAGCAAACTTTACACCAGGAACGGGAGGCCACGTCACGCACTCGCAGCATCACAAAACACTCTGACGACGACCACTTCATCATCAATATCCAATCTCTACACAACTATAAAACTATTGCAAACTCTCTACCTGCCAGTCTTCGCAAATCAGCTTTTCGTGTCGAGGACGAACAGCGTCTGCGTCACGCCGCATCAAAGGGGATTCGGGAAAAAAAGCTTCAAGACTTACAAGCCAAAGAAGATGTTCTCGCTTCCGAGATTGAGCAGCGGGTTGCAAGTGATCTTACTGCGGAAGCTTCAGGGGGTCAACTGATTGCATCGCTCAACGATGACAGCGAACTTCTCGACATTTTGCAAGGCGTACTTGGTCGTGCGGCTCCATCAACATCCAACATAGAATCTGCGCAGACTTCGGAAGCTGTCCACGATGGGGCAGGACCGTCATTTCTATCTCCTGCAGACGCACTTGCTAGTGACCAAGGAATTGATATCAATGCCAGTGCTGACAGCCGCGGCCCCATCTTCTCCACATCGAGCAAGGGCAAGGGCAAGGCAACCTCACATTCAAAAGGCCGTAAAATTGCAAGTGATATGTAGGTTCCTTCCGCCTTCAAGAATGTATGATAGGCTCAATTACCTTTTATAGCTCTGGCTGCACTGTTGAAATTCTCCAGCAGTTCTGTCGTGAACAATCACTGCAAGTCGGAGGCTCGAAAGAAACTCTATTATTGCGGCTGCGTGGCCATTACAACAAGTGCGTGCCCTGCTATATCCTTGAGATAATATCATTCAATTTATGCGCCGTATAGCACCAAGCAGTTGCTTCCAGATACTCAAGCCATTGCTATAGTGCAGGGCACAGTAGCAGAACGCAAAGCCAGCCGGCCTGAACCCGGGCCACGCAAGCGGAAACGACAGGGAGAGAATCACGCAGACGATGAGCAGGAGATTGAACAGCCAGCTCGGAAGAGGGGAGCAGTGGAGGAGACGTTGCGCCTGGCGAATGAAGCAGAATTACGCAGATTATTTATCAATTAACTATTGTACAACTCTTATATTGTGGAAGTGATTGAAATGTCGCCATTTTGGGGCCTTCGAACCATTCGACGCCACAGTCGAGTTGAACTTTGACTTGTGTGGGTCCGAAACTGCTTCCACCTCACTTTCGAACCAACATTGCTCACTCGCGCACACACTCTCGTCCCACTTCATTCCTCAATGCCCCATGCTGATAGATTTGATGTGAGCAGCGATGTAGAACCAGTGGACGAGGATGACATACCAAGTCAAATACGGAGCACTCCTGCCAGCACACTCAGCAATATCAACATGCTGGCCTCAACAGCCGCAGGTGTCTCCAATGCAATGTCACCAAGCTTGCCATCCACTCCTACCCAGCCAGAAATCAATTCCAGCAGAGCAGTCCTGGGCCGTAGAGCGCGTGATGAGAATACAGAACCTTGGTCGGGAAGGGAGAAAGTACGCATATCAGAGTTTGTTAAGAGAACTTGCATGGAGTTGGGAGTCCCTTTGGGCGAGCAGGAAGAGATTCAAAAGTACAGCCAGGTAGGCCAGTTACATTCTCCGAAAAACTTGATGCTCGAAGACCTGACCTTGTGAACACACAGCTATCAACCCATCAGCTTGTTATCTTCCACTTGTGCAAGGATCGTAGTGAGAAACATGACTCACAGGATATTAAGATGAACATATTCATCAAATCGCCGGAGTTCAAAGTGAGTTACAAGTAATCTGGTGCTGTGAAGTTCCAGTTCCGAAGACCATTGACGCAGGAATATGTCGCCGAAAAGCTGAAGCTCATGTTGCTGGATGCGAAGCTCTCAAGCTACAAGACTGGCATGCTTGAAAGGGTCATGGTAAGCTTGACTACATTTTCTCCGTTTTCAGGCATCTGATGGAATAATGTATGGGAAACTTTTCAGCGTCACATGCGCCTTTGTGCAAATCATTACCACATCCCTCCCGAATTGCGAGCCACAGTATCTTCCAAAGCTTTTGTGGCGGCAGTGAGCTCAGTCCTAGTGAACGCGAGAGCATCCTACAAAGCCAAGGTGAGAACTATATTTAAACCGACCTGTTGTATCAATGTGACGATACCTTTTGTAGTTAAAAGCCGCATGGATCGCCCAGAAGACAATTTATGCCATCGTCAAAGACCTTTCGGGAGATCACAGCCACGAGTTTAGTGATGACATCTGGGGACGGTGGGCGTGGATAGTAAGTCTGTGTAATTGTTACCCATTTGATGAAGACTGATTTGCTTGTCCGTGTAAGCACTTCAAGCTTGCCGATTTTGTTGATGTTGCGGCCAACACGGAAACCAAATGGGCCGACAAGGACTTTTGGGACTGGCTTGATGCCGAATTGGGCGAAATCCGTGACAAGTATGCTGATCATGAACCGCCCCTTGCACCTGCCGAGCAAGCCAGGAAGATTAGCAAGTATGTAATTCTTTTGAAGCTTCATTTCATATACTGAACACGACCCTAGGATCTTTGCGAGAGCACTGGAAGAACACACCAAAAAATTCCCAGCTGTCAAGAAACCGATGTCTCGTGCGCTGCCTGCTTGGCAAGAGGATCTCTCTCGAGCAGTTATTGAGATGGAAAGTTACAGTCAGGGCGAGCTGGGGGAAGCGGCCCAGGGAGAGGATTCAGATGAGGAATAGATATCATGGTAGATCGTTAAGTTCGGCGGGCCTTTACTATTATTACTAGATACTATGACCACACATACTTTACAATGCTGATAATCAACATATCCACATCTCAGACACTACCGATCTTGCCTCAGAGAGAACATACCAGAATGCCCCGAAGTGGGTGGAATAATGCCATAATGCAGCCAACGTCCGGCCAACACACATGCAATACCATTTGCTGCTCGGACTGTAGAGGCCTGCTGTGCACATGGGAGATGTTACCTACAGCCCAGGCTTGCAACCTTTCACTGGACACGTCGAGAGGGTGAGCATCGCGCCATTAGCCAGACCTCAGATGGACGTCCCGATCACGGGGGCGAAATAGGTGCCCGACTAAATGGGCGGTTGATGTGTCACAAAGGCACTCGCAGGGTGTCCGGCGGCTTGACGTCCCGATGACGTGACGCCCTAACTCTGGTGTAACTTGCTCGCAACCGCTTTGACCTCCCTAGCGGCTGGCGGACAACAAAGTATACGCACAACGCCTCGACGACGACCACCCCAGTGGCGATGTTTCTCGATATTAATCTCTGCTTCTTGCCGAAACGGACTTTGAGGTTTCTGCGCCTGTCCCAACAGCCTTAGGCTCGGTTCGCTCCCGGTGGCCGCTATCGGCGCTGGGCGAGATGGCCAGGGTCCAGCCTTCTCCGCATGCTGTTGAAGACCGGAGGATCGGCAGGACGTTCAAACCGCGCACCGCTCCGTGCACAACCGCAGTTTCACACTTCACGTCTGACAGCCCGGGACAATTCGCGTCGGCCTCGAACTTGTCCGAAGTTCCAGCGAAACCGCGAATATGCTCGAAGAGTCAAACATGTTGTTCTCCAACCGTTCGCAGCTAGCTAACGCGCTCGTAGGACGGCCATCGCGAGCTCCATGACCCACCACGAGGCTCAGGGACGTATGGTTACTTTGTCACCTAATCAGGGCTATCGAGCTCTGAGCTCATGACCGCGTAGCGCACGTAGCGATAAAGCAACGCATTCGTCATCTTTCTCAGGATAAACCTCTTGCTTTGTTCGCGCTGCATATATAGCCCGAATGAGGGTGAGTACTTGTATTCCCTATTGCATTCATCTTTCCCTTTGGCACTCACATCGAAATACCATAGAACGCTGCTTTGGGCATACTTGAGATACCGAATAGGTATCCCGTGGTGCACAAAACAAGTTTGGTTGGTGATGGAAGGGAGGCATCATAGCCAGGATGCGGGAGTGTGAGCGGGCAGAGCTCTTCCGATTGCCTATCCTCTAGAGCCTCGGCTGTCTCATAGTTGGCATCTCTTAGCAGGACGCCGCGTTCCGGACCGGAGACCTGCTAGTCTTGACACTCTCCAGCCTTGGACTCGGGATCAGCTAGGGTCTAATTTGTTCCAGGTCGAAAGCGCATAGTCGAGGTCTATATGCGGTGCACTGCTTAACATTGCGAGATCACGGCGTTGCCGAGCAGCCACATCGCCGCGCTACACTTGTCGCGGAAATGAAGGTAGGGTGGGTGGGTAGCGCGGGATTCTCAATGGAACATTTACTTCCATTCCGGCCATTCTCGCCCTTCTAGTGTGATTTCCGGCCCTCAAGCGCTACAGCAGGGACGGCCGCTCTGAGGAGCATTGACGATGCCGTGTTAGCAGCTGTCAGCGGCATGAAGTTCGATCCGCTGCGGTCTTGGGAATTGTCAGCTAATCATCTGATCTGCCGACGATACGAGGGAGAGGCAGGCTCTTGGGCCAGTTCTAGGGATTGTCCGTGGCTCGCACCATTGAGTGAAATAGGCTCGATCTTGTATGATTGGAGACTTGGAGACTTGGAGACTCCTTCGGCATCGAGTTGCTTGTTGGGAATACAGAAATTCTGAATGCCACTGTGACTTATCCAGCCCCCTTGCAAGTATTTCCTCTCGCTTATCACTCAAACAGGCTCGGCAGACGAGCACATACATGCTCAGCATCGGTCAGCATTAACCAACTGCACAGCATGTGTCTACCGATTTGCTTGTACCCTTCACGGAGCGAGGGATGTGCATATATGCGGACGAGCAGTGCACCTTCGACAGCGATGCGCCGAATTTCTGCCAGAGTACGCTCGATGGCGGGGGTACTCCACTATACTCCAGTTACATATATTCGATATCGTACCCATCGCTTAGGATCGTGTAGCATCCCGTGAATCAATTGTCTCGCAGCAAGCTCCGTGATCCCATTTCAGTATCGTAAATCACAAATCTTCGGGTGAGACCTGTCAAACATCCACCCCTGCGCCTTCGAAACGAAGTTCTACCAGCAAAGATACTGGTTCGGGCGCAAGTTCGGGAATGCACTCTTGGAGATCATCCTTCGGATGGAGACCGATCCAATAGGATTGGGGACTGGAAGGCTCCTTTGGAATTAATCCACCTGCCATGCGATGGGGCTTCAGATATAAAGATTCCAGGCTCAAAAGAAACGTTTGGAATCTGTCCATGGCCTGGAACATCGAGAGCACAGAGCTCGATCCGGTACGCTAGAGGACTCGGCCACTCTTTCGGCACTGTCCCATATTGCTCTCAGGTGATTGCTGAAGGTTGATCATCTTGTTCGTTTCAAAGCCTGCAAACTGGGCGCCAGCGGCAATGATTTCTGTGCCATTGACGATGCGGGCCAGCTCAGAGATCCGGGCTCCTTGCCCTGCGCATCGGCGGGGTGTGTCCGAGTGTGGCATACGTGTGTCGTGAGCGCAATGGAGATAGGTGCGATGGTCGGACAGATCATGTGCAGCATCTGGGCTTACCATAAGGATTCCCTACGTTGGAAGTCGAACTTCCTTTCAGATCCCCTACGGCATGTATATCTAGTGGAACATCCATTGAATAGCCTAAATATCGTTGGCTACAAACTCGCCTTATGAAACAATTCGGCAATTCTTGTGTCTATCCGTGCTATACCTTCAAATATCATCCAGAAGCTCTCAAATGCCCTCAATGTCTATGAGAGCCACTGGGAGCTATGGAAATCTACAAGGATGAGGAAGTCACGAGTCGGAGAACTGATTGAAACAAGCGCTGGTTGGATAAAGTCCGTAGCTGTCAAATGTCACATGTGGCGCAACTTGAACCTTGCTGGATCACACCTCAAACATACTCCAGATCTGAAGAGAGTTCCGCTTTCTGGATGATTAGCACCAGTAACTCTAAGGAGTGGATTTTAATTCCAGTGACAAGAAAGAAAAGTTGGCTTAGTTTGATGCGAATTGTTGAGCCGGTGGGCCATCATATATCATACTCGCGCCCACATTTAGTGTCCGTGATTCAGTAATTTTGGCGAAGCTCAGCAATCACGCAACGGATTCGAATGATTCAAGTTATGAGATTTCACTATTTTATGATCTGATTACGGCCATCTAGTTTGTATAATATAATAGTTTGTCACTATGACTGGAGAGGGGTAATATGGGGATGTGTAATTTTCAACTTTGCGAGTGATTTTTTTCAGCAAATTTTATTATGAGCAATGTAAACAAGATAGAAATATAAGTCAAATTGATCTTTGAAGTGAAGCAAACGGGCTGGAATTGAGGGAGCAACGGTCCATGCAAAATGCTCAAAATCACCGGAATCAGCCACTTTTCAGCCACTTTCCCCCAAAATGGCCCAAGTTGCACGGACCATTGCTCCCTCAATTCACATCCGTTTGCTTCATGTTAGGGATCGATTGGACCTGTACTCATGTCTAGTTTACTTTGGTGATAATGAAACCTGCTGAAAAAAATCACTCGCGGAAATGAAAATCACATTATCCCTAGATTGCCCCTCTCCAGTAACAACCATAAGCTATTATATTACAAAAACTAGATGGCTGTGATCAGGTCGTAAAATAATGACATCTCACAGCTGGAACCATCCGAATATCTTGTGCAGTTACCGAGATATACCATGATTTACCAATCACGGTTACTTTTTATGGGAGGGAGTAGGTGGCAATTGGCTGGCCAATCACGGTCTTGGGAAGATTGCTCGCAAAGATATTAATTTTTTGTAATTAATGTTTTTATAACCAGGAGAGTGTCGTGGAAAGATAATTCATGACCTTATAGGTAGTAGGGTTCATTACTTTGCCGCGGCCGCACGTGTATGGTTCTCCAGCCAAGCCCATAGAAATTTTCCCGTGTTCTCATCCTGCGTGCTCGCTTGTGCGTCTCCCACGCGGGCCCACGGAATCAAGTACTTCCCGTTGAGACATACACTCCCTGGAGATGTACCGGCGTACAATGGTGTTAACGCACCGTAGCTCGCCTTCCACAAGGCAGGTTTCAATATCATTTTAGTTATCGAGTCCAAATGCCGCATCAGGTGGGTATGGAGAATTCCTACGTATAGGGAGTATACAGGCGACGCTGATTAGGGACATTGCAGAACAATGAGTTGCGACTGGCTCACCCGGGTTAACCGCGGTGGACACGATGCCACGGTCGCCATAACGGCGTGCAATTTCTTTGGACAACACAATGTCCGCCTGCAGTTCGAAGCATCAGAATTTGTAGACGCTGTATTCGCTAAATTAAATATACCAACGTTTTTGCTCTGGGCATATAGCGCCGTCTCCCCAAGCTCAACGCGAGCTGGGCCATCAACCAGTGAGTCAAAGTCGATGGTGGGGCGCAAGCGGTGCATGACGGAGGCGAGCGTTACGACACGCGCTTTGCCGTCCTCCGAGGATGTGGCGCCTGCAAGGAGGGCAGGCAGGAGGGTGGTGGTGAGCAGGTAGGGTCCTATGACATTCGTTGCGAACGTATAGTCGTAACCTTCCGCGGAGACCATAGCGAGGGGAGGGTCCATGACGCCAGCGTTGTTAAAGAGCACGTGGAGACGTTTTTCTTTGCTTCATGCGCGGTTATACATCTGTTAGTCCCTGCACTGCGCTTGGACATATAGAGCTCACCTGAGGAACTCATTCGCCGCTGTTTGAACGGAGGTTTGACTTGAGAGGTCGAGTTTGACGAAAATAGCCTCTCGTCCAGTGATATCCTTCAGCTCTGCTATAGCCTTAGTTGCGGCATCTGCACTCCTACTTGCCATGTAAACTCTGGCATTGTGATTCAGCAGCGCCTGCCCTCATCGCATGATTACCTGCCAAACTATTGCAATAGATCGGAACACACCTTTACGATCTCAAACCCCACCCCTCTGTTTCCTCCTGTCACTAGCATGACTTTCCCCGACAAATCCGGAATATCCTCAACAGAAAATTTAGATCGCGGGGGGAAGCTTTCGTGCATGAAGGGGCCCCAGTAGTCCATACACCCCTGAGGCAAGTCCAAAGATAGCTTTGTACATCGCACAAGAAAGTCGGGTTTCTTCTGCGTATTACTATTGGTTCGACGGAGCCACAGCCAAGACAGAGAAGTGAGCACTAGGAGCGACGCGCATACTTTTACAATTGGTTTGTCCATTTTGCGATTTCGGCGTATTAGTGCACTGAGCGTACCGAAGTGGGAGCCAAAGCCTGACGTGATCACAGAGTTTGCTGACCTTTTAATGTCGCAGACCCTCCATGCTGTGGAATTTCGGCCGTTATATTGGGATTACGATTCTTATGATTTGGTGCACCCTCGATCTATTAGGAGGATACAAGGATACACAGTAGACAGTTTGAGGTGGTTTGAGGCCGGTTTGATGGGAGCTTCAGAAGGCACTGTGTATACCCTGTTATCGATTCAATCAATATTAATGCGTCCAGCAACTCAGCAGTCACCACAGCATTAGGTCAAGAGGGTAACTGAGAGCCAAACCGGCACAGTGGAAATAGGGTCATGGACCAGCCGTGGATAGACCGTAATAGACTTGGTTTGTGGAGCTTTGCGCTGGACGTTGAACGAAAAGTGGAGGCGGAATTTTCCAAAACAGAACACTGAAAGCAATTAGCAAACTGAAAGAGACGGAATTCGAAAGTTGTACTGATACTTACCGGCGCCAGGCACTGGGCAGTCACAGTATAGTGGCAGCCACGTGCGTAATGCTGTTTCAGGAAATTATCTATAATTGGTCCTGCTTTCTTCTATCCTATACCTGGTAACTGCCTTCCTGACCATTCTGAGGACACAAGATCTGAGAGAACATCACTAATGCAAATAATACCTTCGAAACCTGTTGAGCCAGTCCATATATGGTTTAGCATGCAGCAAATGGGCTTCTCAGGACACGTCGCCCGGTAGCTGTGCTTGCCTTTCAACTTTGACTTTATTATGGACCACGATTCGAAGGTGCATAGCCAGACTAGGGACGAGACACAACCGGCAACTTATATCTACGCACAGGGCGGGAAAGCTACAGTGGCATCGAACCACCAGGTTGATACTGGTGCCGAGCTCGTGGCCGGTGCGCAATTGCCTCTGAACCCAATCGAGGCCCATAGAATAAGGTATGTGTTGCAGCTTAGTATGCAGGCCGATTAATGAGAGCTTCTGGTCATACAGGCGGAAGGTCGACTTCCACATTCTCCCAATGATGTGCAGTAAGTGCTGATACAAATGGACGTGAACATCTACTCACCATGTCGTAGTCATGTACTGGTACTTGTTCGGATGGCTCCCTGAAAACTCCCTTGTTGATAGATGTGCAAGATCCAGTTCATGGACAAAACGACTCTCGCAAATTCATCTATACTCGGCATAGAGTATGATCACATCATATGAGCGATGTCGCCAAGCTAACGGTGTCCCCAGCGCCTCGGCTCACCTTTCAACCAATCAGTAAGTAGAGCCAAATGACGAGCGAATTTCCGTGTGACTCATTACTTACTTTGTAGATATAATTGGTATGCAAGGTCTTAGAACATAGCTTGGTACTATGCTGATGATGGACCCTCCAGGCTCGGGACCATCTTCTATCTATCCTACCTCCTGTTGGAGTATCCCCAAAATCTGGCTCTGCAACGTTTTCCAGTTGGCAAATGGATGAGGTCAGTCGCCCGCTACACACCGAACGCCACCTGGCTGAAATTTTATGCAGCCTTAACATTTTTGTCTGGGGGCTGTCGCTCTGCTGCCACGCCGCGTGTACATCCTTTGGCGGGCTGTTCATTGTTCGCATGCTTTTGGGCATGTGCGAAGGGTCGATCACAGCAGGATTCTTGATTGTCAGCTCGATGTTCTACACGAGGAATGAGCAGACGCTGCGGGTTGGGTACTGGTGTGCGTTTCTCTTCTCTCCCTTCTTAACCAGTGTTCTGGAAAGGGCTGACCATTTGGGGGATAATTTTAGTCTTGATGGATGGGATAGCACAAATCATCTCAGGTTTTCTCAGTTTCAGTACGCTTCATATTAAAACGCCGGGATTCGAGCCCTGGCAATGGTCAGATTTGCTTCTATTTTTCACTGCCCGGCGATAGGCTAACATTGCGAAAGGCTTATGATCATTACTGGATTAGTGACTCTCGTTGTTTCGACAGCTTTCTGGTAGAGTTTATTCTCGTTTGACCTTATACTGCCTTGGCTTTACCGATGCAAACTTAGGTTCATTTTCCCGGACTCTCCAACCAACACCTGGTTTCTGACCATCGACGAGCGTGTGAATGCGGTGAAGCGTATTCAAGTAACTTAATCCAGGGAAATAATCACGGCGATTATCTCATTGTGTTTGCAGGAAAATCAAACTGGCGTGGAGAACAAACTTTTCAAAAAGGAGCAGTAAGATCATTTTCATAAACACCGTGTATTTAGTCTGATGCACATTGAACAGATTCATCGAGGCCCTAATCGACCCCAAAACTTGGCTTTTTGCACTCTTTACCCTTCTTGACAATATTCCCAACTCCCTCACCAATCAACGCCAGATAATTGTGTCCTCTTTTGGATTCTCCAGTCTTCAAACCACGCTCCTCGGATGTGTCGACGGCATCATCGGGGCAGTTTCCATCCTTATTGGAATGCACCTCGCGACGAGAATAAAAAACGGGCGAGCGTACGTTGGCATGCTCTGCTTCATTCCCGACCTGCTGGGCGTGCTCATAGTCACATTACTGCCGTGGAGCAATAAAGTGGGACTGCTATGTGGGGTGTGGCTTACGGGTGTGTCCGATGACCTTGCCTTCACCAAAATCGCTACTGAATCGAAAGATCTAGATCTGGGCAACTATTCTCTTGTGCTAGCTCTATCGTGGTTGTCTACGGTCACTTCGGGCCACACAAAGAGGGTGACTGTCAACGCGATCGTGCTATCTGCATATGCTATGGGTAATGCGCTGGGTCCGTTTATGTGGCAGGCGAAGTATAAGCCAAGGTGTGCGGTTCTCTCATACGAGCCAATAACAATTATGCTTATCCTTCATCTTTTGCAGAAATCGTGAGCTGGGCATTTTACACATTATATATGCACGAAATACTGACTGCTTATGTCGAAGGCGTCCCTTGGATCATCATTGGGATATGTTATCTTATATGTCCAATGATCCTGCTCGCCATCCGATACCTTCTCGCCAAAGAGAACAATAGACGCGATGTAGAACCAGCGGACGAGATGTATGATGCAGTGTATATCCAGACCACCGATGCCAGTGGCAACAAAACCGAGCGATTAGTCCCCAAGGTATGTTGGGCTCGACTTGTTGATTTGGCGATTCGATATTGACATCCATCGCAGGCATTTCAAGATTTAACTGACATTCAAAACCGTGAATTCAGATATGTGTTGTGATGTTCATTAAGTAGTAGATTCGATGTAATAAGACTGTGAGATGCGCTAGCTAAAGTCCGAAATCGAAGAGCTCTTGTTTAACGCGCTCCAGCCTAGTCTTCTGCGACATCAGAGTTTCGCGCCGCGCAGCCATCTGCGAGTCCTCAGCCAGAAACTTGGTAAATCGCGCATTAACATCCGTCGTGCCGAAGCCCAGCTTCTTATACAGGTATGGTTGTAGATCCTTGGCGACGGCTTTGACAAAAGTGAGATCGATGACTTCTGGGACAATGTCGATGATTTTCTAGAGTATGCACATGTCAGGTCGGGCGGGAGTATGTAGAACTGGTAGAACTTGCCTTGTAGGAGATCTGGAAATATCCCCGGACCTCGGCCATGATCTTCAACTCCATTTCATACTCGTCGGAGGGATTGAGCCTGCCAAGGTCCTCCACAGTAAGCCCATGAAAGCCACGAGCGGCGAGCATGGCTAGCAGAACATTGTCATCCCCCTTTGAGGGAGTAAGAGCAGGGGAAGGAGTGGTCTCTTCCCTTTTGAATAAGGAAGATTCGGCCACTGGTTTCGGGAACGCGCCTTTCCCTTCGGCCCATTTGAAATTCTCATTCACAGTAGACGACGAGCTTGATGCTGATTTAGGGAGCGCGGCGATTTTGCGCTCTCCGTCCGTCTGAACTGGGACCCAACCTCCTTTTTTCTCAGCGGTCAAGCGACTTTCCAGCGACGGCTTTGGGTCTGCGGAGGCCGCACTGAGGGCGCCGAAGGCAAACGGAGAGGACGAAGCGTTTGTAGCGGTGGATCTCCCAGCGCGAGCGTCTTTATATCTGCCCAGCCACTTGTCCTGGGATGCCTGTAGATAGTGCGTGTTGAGAGTGAATGGTGACTGTTGGGTTTCGAGAATGACTGCGAGATGATTGAAACATGATTCGCGGTGGCGCTTGACGCTCTCGGAGATAAAGCCTCTGGTGCTACATGTCAGATGGCACTTAGGTGTGAAGAGAAGGCCAGCTTACTTTACGTGTGCGTGAAGGGCCTCATATGAGTTGAATGTGGTCTGAACACATTCGCGAAGAATCTTGAGCAGAGCTTCTTGAACCTGGTCGAAACACTTTTGCGTCGATCTTGCCCAACTCGTTTGGAATGCTTTGATTAGGATCACGTTAGCCTCAAACGGCACTTTGCCTGGCAGTTCGCGAGTGATTGATCTGGTCACATCGTCAATCAGCTGAACATAAATGGAAGCTTATATGGAAGCTTACTTTTGTAAATGTGCCTTCATATCTTGTAGATAGAATGGCTCGCCGATAAGCGAAATTGGTTCATCCTCGTTCATCGAGATCGACATCTGCGCAGCCTCATGAGCATTGAGGGCCGGCACGAAGTTGGGAGCCGTTCTCCGGATTGCTTGTTTGAAACTTGCGAAAGCGATTCGATTGTCGTGAATCAGCCGCTCAGCCCCTGGCCCCCCTTGGACGTGTTTGTTGACTTCGACCATCAAAGACGTCACGAGATTCGACATGTGAGAGATAGGGTCCAGCTGCACGACTGGAGGCAGTGTGGAGATCCTTTTGTCGCAGACCTCTAATTGAGAAATGGTTTCTGACAAGAGCTTGGGCAAGCTGAGACGGACGAATAAGCAAAGATTCAACATGTCAGAAGATTGCGCACCTGCGGTCAATGATCTCTACGAGAAGTTTACTGAGCGTTGCAACTAGATTTCTTGTGCCCAAACGACGCTGCTCGGCCGTTGTAGACCATGGCGAGGTCTTTGAGAAGAATTCCGTCTCGGCCTCTCGAGCTCGGGCTGCCGTGATCTTTCGCGTTCTATCAGCATCGTCTGGCTGTCGAGTACAGTAATAGCCATGCGTGAGCTGGTGCCGGCGTCCCTCCATGACATCAAGCCAAATCTCTCGGGATTTGGTTGAACCAGCACTTAGCAGGTCGGGTTTCGTCATGACACCTATTCACCAAGTTAGCCCGAACTGAGCTAGATGAGATTCATCATTACCAATTGTACGCTGTCCTTCGGCATCCACTTGGCGTGCAAGACGAAGGGCCTTCTGATTCTCAATGTCATCTAGTGTTTCGGGAACTCGTTGAGTCTTGAGGCTATGGAGGGAGTAGAAGACAAACCAGTCATGGGAAGTGCCACCAAAATAAGGCAGTTGCCCTGTATGTGAGAGAGTACGAGGTCTTCAACCAATGTAACCATCTTCCTTGGTGCATTTTGTATGATTCCAGGAAGATCGACAAAGGCCAAGTCAGTGAGGTCTGGGCCAGAGATATCCACGCATAGCACGTTGCGTGAGAATCGTAACGTTTTCTCATTGTTAAGCATTACTGCTGCAAGATCGGGCTCCGATATAGAGACGAAGAACGACGGAGGGAACTCGGGGTTCAGCACGGCCGCTTGAGCACGACGCAGAGCGAGCTCGACATCGTCCTTGTTGGTGATTGGCATCCCAAACGATGATTCCTCAACTTTCCCCAACGGTTTCCCCTCGTCATCGAATTCCCATCTAATAGAAAGCCGGCAGGTCCATGATCCTGGAGATGACACCAGTCGACATTCCATAGGACAACGTGTGCACGTTCCAGCATCCCGTGGGACTTGAATCTAAGATAAATAAGCACAGAATGAGAAAAGTAGGCAATCTTGAACGCCAGGTATAATGACGCACCCCTGAAATTGCCTCCACCACGCTTGACTTTCCAGAGCTTTGGTTACCAATGATTGCAATGCGAGGAAGGTCGAGATCGGTTTGAGCACTGGACACAGGAGAACGCGTTCAGATCATTCCCCGACATGATTTTCATAGAGCTCTACCCAAATTGTCGCAGCTCTTGGATGAGAGAAAGCAATTCTTTACGACGAGTCGAGTAGTGACTGCTGGACAATTGAGAGGTGGCATTTTGAGCTGCGTCCATCGTGATTTAATCGTAAGTAGTCGTGGAGAGCCGTAAAAACCCAATTTGTGGAGATAATGAGCGAGCGACGATAGAATGTTCGTGTCGACGCGTTCTTTTGAAGAATCAAGAGAGAAAGGAGCTGCGTAACAGGTCAGACACGATGTCGGGTTAGTTCGCCGCGTAATTAATATTATATAAAGCACGTTGTGTACGTAACTTAGCAGTTAACTTACGGTTGCAATACAAGGTCATTGACAAACTCATCAGCTCAGACCGCCGCCTTCGCAATGCGGTCGTTTTTCATCAGAGCTTTGGTCCTGGCTACCGCCCAAGCAGACCAGGCCACAATCAACAGCAGTTCAGAACACTTGATTGGTGCCTCAGTATACAACTCCTCCAAGACACCGGAGGGCCTCCCATGGAACACGTACAATTACTGCAACGCGCCCCATGTCAATTTGGCGCATTACGATGTTCCTGACACAGCGGCGGAGCTTGTGCATGTGACCGCTATCATGAGGCATCACAAGGTGAGTACTTTACATTAGCATATCTAGCACTGAACATGTAGAGGATCTCCCCGAAGCGAACACCTGACAATCTCTACCCTAATGAAAACTCACTAAATCCATTCGCTGGCTGGGATTGCACAAATATAAAGCTGCAAAGCTATGCGGGGAGGACTTCGCAAGTTTATGTTGAGACTGACATTCCCACTTGGCATCCTTACTTGCAAACCATATGGAATGGGACCTGCGATGCTGGCCAATTGACTGCTGGCGGCTTGCAAGATGCCATTCAGCATGGAAAGGTCCATTTTCTTGCATTTCGACTCTAACTACAGCCCTCATATGAGAATCTAGGATTTTTGGTCTGTGTACCATGCGGCACTCGGGTTTCTCAGTTCGGTTAATCAAAAGGATATACACATCCGCACGACTACGGAGCCGAGAACCCAACAAGTTGCTGGAGGCTTTCTATTTGGGATGGACCCTGCCTCTTCGGCGAGAGACTGGCCCGTTCATACCCAACCGGAATCTGTAAGAGTTGTTCAAAGCGATCCCATCTGTCCCTCTTTGAGCAATCACTCTTGGTAGATCGACTCCTTGGTGCCAAATTACCCCTGTCCAGCGGCCAACACCATACGGAGTAACTACCAATCTATCCCAGCATGGACGGATCATATAACACAGAATGCGGAGCTGAAGGATCGCCTGGACTCTACCTTGGGCACCGCAGGTTTGCCTGACTGGGCCTCATGGTGTAAGTGGTTTTGAGGAAAGTGGGAACTATCTAACGCTCTGTAAAGACGATCACTATTTTGACACCTTTACATCAAGAACTTGTAACAGTCATTCCCTTCCTTGCAATGCATCTGGCGCCTGCGTCTCCGAAGAAGATGCCGAAAAGGTCTACGCTCTCGGGGACTGGGAATATAAGTTGGTAGCGCGCTTTCACTCTTAATGTCTCAACTCATTTCAGGGACAGCTACATCTGGAATGCCGCACAGAACTCGACGGACTATGTCAAATTGACGTTTGGTATGCGCACACGTTCCCTGACGCAACGAAAATCATCAATATAAACCCCCTTGCGACTGACAGGCATCTTGTTCTACGAACTCGCCCAAAATCTCAAGCTCGTTCGTGATGGTGATGAGACATATAAGCTGCGCTTATACGTCGGTCACGACGGTTCGATGATTCGGCTCGCGTCAGGTAAATCATTTCATTGACGTTACAACCGCCTCTGATTTAGCATCCGCAGGACTTGGTTTGGGGAAATCGCAAGCGCTCCGCTGGCCAGCTTTGGGCTCAGAAATAATATTCGAGGTAAAGCCGCTTTACTGGAGATAGACCGTGACCTGAACATGAACCAAGGTGTGGCGTGCAGGTGGCCATCATGGCCATCTCTTCGTGCGGGTTATGCACGAAGGAACCCCGGTGCGATCCCTCAGTTGGACGCGGCTGGATGATTTTATAGATCTATTGGAGGCACAAGTCCCCGAACAAATATATCGGACATGCATGGGCAGCATAGCTTAATAATATGTAGAGGGTGCCGACCCTGAAGCTACCCAATCCCACGTAGTCGATATCCATGGCGGTGACATAGCCGCTTGACAAGTATTTCCAGATGTACGCTAGCAGATTGGGATGTGATTATTTATTTTATTATTATTTGTTTTTTTTTGACTCAATGATTTATAGTGCTAAGCGGCTCTGCCGCACGTTACACGTCGACTACGTAGCCAGGGAGTGTGTAGGTAGCGGTATACGGTCAAATCAAAGCCCCCCGACTGTGCCTATGATGCGTGCAGTCGAGACTCGGACCCCCGCCAGACCAGGCTGTGCGGGCTGCCCGAGGCGGCGTATCCCAGCCGTTCTCGACCGCTCCCCGTGGCATCCCGTTTCGCTAGCATGGCTCTTCGGCTTGACTTCGTTTTGTCGGCGACACATCCGCGCTGGGGATGTGATTATGACGGTCGTCTGAACGGTTGGTGGCGATGTTGCTGCGTGCGACTCCCTGTCATAGAAACGTGATTCATAGTGTGCATGTGGACTAGAACTCCGGCGGGCTCTTGGTGCTCATGGGTCTTGCCGTGATCATGTAGATCTGTGAATCAAGATTTGTATCCCAATCAAAGTCAATCAGCCGGAGATAATATGGCATCAAATGTTAGGAACGCGCTTCGACAGGCTTCGACATTCGACGTGTATGATGATTGGATCAGAACGGAACCAAATTGGACATCAGTATGATGAGCGCAGCGCCTGTATTCTATTAATACCTTCTACCCAGTACAGAGATAAATACATGTCCACGAATAAAAACAAAACAGCCATTCTAGCAGGCTTACATCGAGCCGCCCTCTTCTGCGATGGCCCACGGATACTTCTTGAAATTGCTCTCCGGAGATGCAAACGTATCTTTGAAGTTGACTTCTGGAGAAGAGAACTGGGTGGTGATATGATCAATGACTCTTACTAAAGGTGATTTGACAAAATCAACTCACGGATTCATCTTGGCGGGTCACTGTGATTCTGGTTGGCTTCATCTGCAGCATGCCATTAAGTGCTGGTGCTAGCGAGGCATTTGCTGGAGACCCACTCTGTACGAATCCATAACATTCGCGTTGCCGGGTCCGCTTCGTAATTCTACGGATATGGCTTGATCAGTGGTCTCGCTCTTGCCGTTGATGGCATGGCGTGCGTTGAGCCTATATTGTAGAATATTAGTCGGTAGCTCTGACAGTTACACATGATAACTTACATGGCGAAGAATGAATTGATATATACTGAAAATAGTTCAACTGTGGGTCCCGAAGACGGCGCATGGGATGAAACTTACATTTTGTTAGCGAAAATTCGATCGCGAGGAAGATTAGATTATTCGGCATGGTGATGAACTGCAAGGAGTCAGGATATATGTATACACAGAGACAATAGTTCTTACAGCGATGAGGCAAGTCATAGAGCATGCGCTGAGAAATGGCGATGAGTGATTTAAACTTGGGACAATAGTTGGATCTTACCTAGTCAATACACCAGAAGCTAGAGTGTACTGGATAAGAAGCGATATTTTGGAGTCGGTTCTGAAATGTGAAGTTAAGCGAGATGCATCGCCCAAAAGGGAACTTTGGCAAACCTGGAGAAACCGGATCGACTCTTTTGCAAGTAGTAGCACATTGCTCCTGAAACGCATATGTCACCCACAGTTGCCACTGCAAAAGCCATGATGATGGCCCACTGCAGTACGCGGAGACATTAGATATCAACGAGGGTATACAATTGTGAGCGGGGGTGCCTACTGAGATGGTGACCAGCTTCGCGAAAGCCTCAACTTTATATCTACATACGTCATCAGATGCGTTCTTCTAATATTCTGAGAGGACTCACGTAAACACGACAAGTACTGCAGGGCCAATAGCCAGAATGAGCTAGAGTTTTACATAAAATCGGTGCATGCTTACCCAGTCCCGACGCTATCATAAATGATAAGATAAGCGCCTTCTGATGATCAAAATACCACATACCGTATCCAAGAACTGCTACAAAACTCTGATGCAGGTGCGTTAGTTACGCTAGACATTGCAGGTTTGTAAGCAACTCACAACTAGCGCCGGCAAGAGCCTTTGGCGATGGCCGTTACCCACTATCATCAAGGTCAACAAATGAACGTCGCATGCTCGACATCAAATCTCACGCTTCCAGACCCGGAGGGCATACAGGCTACACGATGAATGAGATTATGTAGACAGTGGTTTTAGCGGTTTAACACACCTCTGAACCCACATAATAATCAATACCTGCAAGGAGAACGGTCAGCGAGGTTTTCATGAGTGTCTTGAGGACGTACATTGATGGCAATTTGCGCCTTGAGACTCCTAATAAATTGATAATTAGATAAGCACATTTGCAAGGGGTGATAACATACCAGACGATTGTCAACAACGCGCTTGGGTTTGTGAAATTTTCGACCAGGTAATAGTAGCCGAGATGTATAGAAAGAGCTAAATGCACCGTGTCGAGCAAACTGGGGGACGATTAGATGATAGATAAACTGAAAATGAGGCCAAACGAACCATAAGCCCGCAACCTACGATGTTGTTAGCGTCTTACGTATGTTTGAAATCCGGCCGAACTCACCGAAGCTCTATGGATGATCCAGTCCCTCGGAAATCGATTGAAGTAATTGTAAGCTTGCAGGCAGGTGAGGCCATAGAGGATGGCAGAGAACACAATGCCAATGTACGCAGCGCCGATCGTATTGCTGAGAGTGACAAGCATGGGGTCGATCGGGAATCACGGCGCCCATTTTTTTCTCTTTTATAGAGGTTGCACATAGTCACCACGGTGTCCACGCTTGTCCATGCGATCTGGCGACAAGAGCATGCGGCGTCTTTACAGTCACCGACGGACCTATCCATCTCCAGATCTTCAAGTAACAGCAGAAGGCTCCACTGAGGATGTATATCCATGGATCGAACACCCGCTATTGATCGAAAGTGATTGCTCTTGCTTCATTTTCTTTCTCGCTTGCTGGCAGGGAGGATTGTCGTTGTGTTGGTTGTTGGAGGTGGTTGGTCACTCGGCTTTGCTTGGTGTCCAAATGCCACCTTCTCCTTTCTCGGCCCCGAGGTTTTGAAATTCCTATATCTCAGCAAGCATGCTTCTCAGGTCACGCGAGATGTTTGGGGTTTCCGGCTGCCATTTCGCCGGCACCCTGTTCTTGCTATGCCCGCTGTCGCCGACTCGCCTGCTATCGGTGCGGGCTGATGTGGGATAGCAAGATAGCATTGATGTTGTAATTGGGTCGAAAATATAAAGGACCAACTTGAAGGGGAACCTTCTCATGCAACAAACGCATGTAGCGGCTTGTGCCGCAGGCTCCGAACTTTAGTCTGGCCTGTCGCAAAGTCGACTTGGCTGTCGCCAGGGCGCAGGCCTTGGTGGCCACAATCAGGGCGAGAGGAGGCGGGTGTACCTGGGCCGCCTCGGGAAGTGGCAGAGGTAGGGCAGGGGTGGCATGATAGCGCATGTTTGTGTGACCACCAGTAACCGAGATTGTCAATTCGGACATATGTCCCCGCCCTTGGCCGCCGGATTGAGCGCCATCAGTTCTTGCTGAATGATCCTGGTTCGTTCAGGGCACCATACATGCGACAAATGGTTGAATGAGCAATTCGAGGACTCGAGCAAGTGTGCGTGGGGGATGAGTGGGGGCGGGCGCCAGTTTGGGTGTTGCTCAGAACTGAAACTGTCCAGCGAAATTCGAATGCGGAACGGAAGCGTCGGACCAACCTCAGCCTGAACCTCAGCAGCGATTGCACTCTGGCAGCGCTTGTCCGCAGATTTGTCATTTCTCGCCTTTTCCCTCGACATCCTGGCGACGTTTCATTAAACCCATATGGTCGAAATATCGATACGGAAGAGACCTCGCTCAGAGGCTGTAGTAACACAACGCAAGTTTTTCAAGAAAACTGCGAGGGGAAAGGTCATCAAAGGTGCGCCAGGATTGATAACCTCAAGTTCGAGATTTTTCTGACTCAACCACATAGTACTTCGCGAAAGGTACCTGCGGGATGATGTCACCTGTGGAATAGGGAGCTGCAGTATATGCGCGAGCACGACAGACCATGACCTCCCAGCCCTTGGCCATGCTCACGAGCTGTTCCCTAATGGACATTTTCTGCTCCCCGATACTAATGTATTCTTAAATCAAATGGATCTTATGGAATCGGCGCTGTTCAATCCCCCGATCATTCTCTTGCAAACTGTCCTAGAGGAAGTTCGACATCGATCATTACCACTTTACAATCGGTTAAAGGCTATCACAAAGATGGATGGAAAGCGTGTCTGGGTCTTCTACAATGAGTACAGATCGTGAGTTGCGACTTTAGCGTGTATAGGGCCTATGCTTATTGGGTTGAAGTGAGACGGCCATTGTGCGTGAGGACGGGGAGAGTCCCAACGATCGCAACGACCGAGGTATGTTTTGCTTCTCTCGACTGAAACTGCGCTAATGAAATCCAGGAATCCGCAAGGCCACCGCATGGTACAACTCCCATATATCTCTTGTCCATCGCGGCAAACAAAAACTGCCTACTGTCGTCCTTATGACGGAAGATGTCGCGAACCGTCAGAAGGCCGAGAAGGATGGGATCACATCTGTTTCCGGTACGCCTTTCTCTCCGTAATCAAACTAGGCCTTACACCAAAGCCAGTACGCAAGTACATTGAAGCCATGAAGGATGCGAGTCAACTGTCCGATCTGCTGTCTGTAGCTGGTGCGAATGAACTGGAACCAACGAAGGCTGTCGCAGGCCGCACTGCACTATACTCAGATGTATATCTTCATCTAATCTTCTGTCTTCTTAAACTGATCAGCTTTTCAGTATCTCCCTTCATCTACACTTCTCGCCGGTGTGAAAGCCGGCGCTCTGCACCAGGGACACTTCAACGCCAACCAGTACAACTACTTGGAGGTGAGCTTGGGCATACGTCCCACGCAACTGAAACTCATTTTATACAGGGTAGTGTACCAGTGCCAGCGTTTACGAAGCCGATACTGCTCATAGGTCGCGAGAATATGAATCGGGCTGTACAAGGAGATGTCGTGGTTGTAGAAGTTTTTGATGAAAAGGAATGGAAGGCGCCTGCAGATGAGGTCGTTGATCAAGACGGTGCGAAGCTTTCGTCTCATGCACGCCGACGGTGGAGCTCATGATAGTCCAGCCACGCTGAAGAACGACGATGCTGACGCATCCGAAGACGAGGGCTCAGACGACGACATCACGGCTCGAGAAGCAAAAGTACTTCGATCGGAGAATGCTGCAAGACGCGTCCTTGAACGCCAGCCCACTGGGCGAATAGTCGGCATCATTAAGCGTAACTGGAGAGCGTGAGTTTCAGGTTCTTTCTGCGTCCCGAGACTCCATTAACCTTTCTATAGATATGTTTGTCACATCGATAGCACATCTCTCACATCCTCGAACACAACATCTCTCTCTCAACAAACCGTCTTCGCGACCCCGGTCTCCCGGCTCCTGCCACGGATACGGATGCGAACTCGTCAGGCCCCTACTCTTGTTGGCCAGAAGATTCTCGTTACCATCGACAAGTGGGAAATCACCTCTCGCTACCCAGAGGGCCACTTCGTGCGCGCTCTAGGGAAGGCTGAGAGCAAGGAGGCGGAGCAGGAGAGTCTCCTGCTCGAATTCGAAGTCCCTTATCGACCATTTGGGAAAGCGATACTCGATTGTCTGCCTGTGGAGGGTGATAAATGGGTGGTCCCTCCGAAAAGCGCAACCAGTCCAGAGTGGAGGGACCGTGTGGACTTGAGGGATCTTATTATATGCAGTATCGACCCCCCGAACTGTCAGGACATCGACGACGCTCTTCATGCACGGAGACTGCCGAACGGAAACATCGAGGCTGGCGTTCGTGAGTCTGCTCTTATGCGTCTATATGGAGCAGTACTCAATCTCAAGCAGATATCGCTGACGTTTCTCATTTCGTACATCCTGATAACCCAATGGACAGTGAGGCAGCATCACGAGGGACCACAGTGTATCTGGTCGACAAGCGAATCGACATGTTACCATCCTTGCTTGGCACCAACCTCTGCTCGTTGAGGCCTTACGTCGAGCGACTCGCGTTTTCAGCTATATGGGTAGGATCCCTCCCATATACCCAAACTTTATAATCATCTCATGTGAATATAGGAATTGACACCTGATGCAGAGATAGTCGACGTCCGCTTCACTAAATCTGTGATCGCCTCAAAGGCGGCTTTCACATACGAGGAAGCCCAAATCCGCAAAGACGATCCGTACGTGACAATCCCTAGACTTTCCACTTTGAAGACTGACGCTATTTCCATAGCAACCGGACAGACGAATTGACTGAGGGCATCAGGCTCTTAAACTCACTGGCACAAAAGCTGAAAGCTGGACGGATGGCAGCGGGCGCACTTAATCTCGCTTCGCCTGAAGTCAAGATCCACCTAGACAGTGCGGAATCATCGGACCCCATTGACGTCGAACAGAAGGAGATGAGGGAGACTAACAGCCTTGTGGAAGAGTTCATGTTGCTCGCGAACATCAGTGTGGCGAGAAAGATACAAGAATCGTTCCCTCAAACAGCTGTTCTCAGGTACGTGCCAAAGGATTGGTCGCTTTACACCCGCTCATTTACATATACCGTACCAGGCGTCATTTGCCTCCGCCGCCCACCAACTTCGAGAAGCTTCAAGATATATTGCGAAAACGGAAGGGGCTAACTCTCGATGTTTCGAGCTCTGGTGCCTTGGCAGCATCCCTGGACAAATGCCTTGTCAGTAACATTAGCAGCATTCTTATAATCACTGTTCTCTGACATTTCTGACAGGATCCAAGCGAACCTGCCTTTAACACTCTTGTGCGAATAATGGCAACCCGATGCATGTTGTCTGCAGAGTATTTCAATTCTGGCAGTGTTGCAAGGGACACTTTCGGGCATTATGGCCTTGCAAGCCCCATTTACACCCATTTTACCAGTCCTATTAGGCGATATGCAGGTAATGTCTTCCTCTTTCGAACTTGTACAGCAACTGATGTCGTGTCAGACGTTCTTGCTCATCGTCAACTGTCTGCCGCTATCGGCTATACGACTTTGCATGCCACTTTGCATTCCAAATCACATGTTGAGCGAGTGTTAGAAGTTGTCAACCGCCGTCATCGCATGGCGCAGATGGCAAGTCGCGCGAGCGTCGAGTTCTATGTCGGCTTGGCTCTTAAGGCTCGGGGACAGAAGGGCCAGGTGAGGGAGGAAGCGTTCGTAATCAGAACATTTCGAAATGGATTGGGTGTCTTTGTATCGAAGTGCGTTTTTGATCCGCGTCCTACGAGTGTTACTAATAGGAGCATCTAACAGGTTGGGCATTGAGGGCTTGGTGACCTTCAAACGCGACACGCAATTTGATGCTGAAAACTACACCATCAGTGTGCCTTCGTTGTCTTCGGGCGCACCGGATGTGACCATCGCCGTATTCGACAAAGTTGTCGTCGACATTGAAGTAGAAAAGGACAAAAACACGCAGCGAGGACGGGTGAAAATGACCTTGGTCAGCCCGATAGATTCGCGAGCGTTATGAGACGGGTACTGTACTGTTTGTGTGCAATGTGCAACATACCAAAAGATCTTGTATCATACATGCTCACCCTCACGCGGTGCATGATGTTCTGCTCTGAGGCCAGACTCGAGCATAATGCCCTCCAAGTTGACGCGGTTCACTGAACATCCTAGTCCCCCTTGAATGCCCAAAGTTTAACGGATGCATCCATAGGGAACGGCAGTGGCCGCTCCCCGACCAGGTCTTCCCCGTCAGAATCAGACGAATCAGACACCTGCTGTGCGCTTGTTGTAAAAGGTGCCTCGAAATGCCTCGAGCCTGACGCAGATAGCATAACGGGCTGAAGTGGGTGGAATGAGACCGAGCCAACAGCATCTATGTCTCACTGTCAATCACGAGTCAACGTGAAATCATAGGCAACGGACCTTCATGCGCTTTAAAAGTAAGAGAGGGTGGGATTCCCTGCGGAGATTCTGTGCCGCCTGGCTCACCCTCAGAATCGAGATCAAACATTGAAATCTCGCCATCCTAGGGGCCGCATCAGGAGGAAAAGGAATGACAGAGCGAGCCCCGATTCACCTGATTGCCCACACTCAGCCATCTTCCGCCAATATCAATGTCGAATCGCAATCTCTGATTGGTCATTTTGGTGCCGCTCTCGGAGTCAGAATTGGCGAAGCGATACTTGTAAACCGGCTCCCCGGCTGCTTGTCGCATGTCCCAAGCATAAATATGCCCGCAGCGGCGAAATGAGCCATATAATAGATGAGGCTTCATTGGGTTGAAGCGCAACTAAATCAGGTGAGCCACATGTTGAGTCTACAAAAATGCACTGACAAACCTGCGTTACACCGCCACCATGTCTCTTCCGCTCTGAGTCGCCAAGCCCAAGGTACATGACTGGCTCGTCTACGGCTCCGTCATATAGGGCGATCGGAGCAGGTGTTGGAGCCAGAGTGCCAGCTGCATAGAAAGCAGAAGCAGAAGGGCAGAATGATAAAGAGGAAATGATTCCTGAATAGAGGAGAAAGTAAGCATGAGCAGTTCACTGCCTCAACTGCACGCGCCTTTCATGCCATCTCGGCTTTTTTTGCTAGGGCTTGTAAGTATACGGGTCCCTTCGCCAGGCCTATTCACATCGAATATTTCAATAGCGGAATCAAAGCCACAATAAAGTCTAACGGCCTCATGATTCAGTCGCAGAAATCAAAGGAACGCCTATCGGGAGGCACACTGACTTTTCTGCTGAAAGATTGAAAGCGATACTGTGCGGGGCCACCTGACGCTCGCGGTGATCAACGATGCGATAGGAAGCCCTTAGCTCATATAATGTTCAGCATTATGTGCAACAAAATATTGAATAAAGCTTACTCTTCCGTCGCTTGCGTCAACGAGTCTCACCGGCGTGTCTCGCACACTGGCTACGAAGCAAAAAGTTGCCGGATTCTGAACGGTTGCAAGTGGATACCAGACGAAATCCAATATAGAGGCAGGTTGTGAGATCTTACGGCTTAAAATTAGCCTTTCCTTGTCTGCTGGTACACCTATGGTGACATCCCGGACCGTTTGCGACTCGGGGGGACTTTGAATTTCGCTGTTAACCAAACGAAGAGAGCATCACAAATTAGACTTACAAATTTAGGAAGTAGAAAGCTCGATTCTCAGATTGGGCAATCGCAGTGGAGCCATCAGGGCACCTACGTTTTTTGTGAGTACTACCAAGTTCGAATCCCGCGAGAAGATCGCCTACCATTTGATAGTTCGAGCAAAATCTTCTTCGGCACTTTCTGACACATCAGAAGAAGCGGATAAGGGCAATTTTTGTCTCTCGAGAGGTGTACGCGAGACATCGTACTGAGGAGGGATCCAGTTATAATCAGGGTCCATGCCCTATAGCTGCAAACGTGCTAATTGTATCGAATTCGAAGATGGATGCCGTGAGAAGTTAAAGCGCATGTGGCTGAGGCTATGAGCTAATTTCTGGCCCCGACCTGCCCTAAACAGCAACGTCTTCCTCCGAGTCAGGCTCATAAGTCCCACGACATTGAGCCACCATCTACAAAGGATCTAGCCAAGAGCTACAAGTCGCATTCGGTCAACTTGCTGTGGGGAATCATGCCGTCTGTCAAAGGGGAGATAACCCGGAGATCGAAAGATTGCCGCCTTTAGGAACATGCCCGAAGTAACATCTCGAGCTCAGCGAAGCAACTTCGAAGCCTTAACAACCATCACAATCTCGTCAATGGACATTTTCGATCTCTCTGGTGCAGTAGACGGCTCACTCTTCACTTTTCAACTCATAAGGAACTGCAGGATACTCAGTTATGCATTTCGCAATAGGTTATGTATCTACCTCACTGCCGGGTCGAACTTGAAGCGCTCAAGCGCTAAACCTCTCCTGCTGTCATTTGCAGCGTCTAAATCTCCTTTCACTGTGTCCTCGTGGCTTTAGCTTCCGATTTATCCGCGATACAGCAATCGATTGTTTGTCTATATAAGCGAACAAACTCCCCCACCGGATCCCCCTGGTTCGCATCCTCTACCTGGCACCATATGGACTCCATCAAACAAAATCTCTTGCCATCACCCCACTCCTCCATCCTCATACATCATTATAATGGCGCTAAAGTTGCTGAGCTTTCCCAAAAACTGTTCGACGCTCGAATCACAGTCCTCGGAGTCGCGGTGAAGCTTTCCCGCAACGGTGACCTGGAATATATAGCCCTTGCGGCGTCCAACCAGGTTTACTTGTTGAGAGTGGACAACAAGGACGCTTCAAAACACACTAGACTTCGTAGCATACTCAACGGTTCACGTTTCTTGCTGGCGGGATTCGATATGGCAACCTTGGCTCTTCTGATTCACCGTGGGATTGAACAAAGATTGCGAGGGATCGACCTATCAACCCTCTTCGCGACTTCTGCACATAAGCCATGGTCTCCTTCCAAGTTGATGGCAGAATTAGTATCCCCCGCAGCTCGGCGCACAGATATTGACCAGCTGTGGAATGGTGACTCGCAGCGAGGACCACACGAAGTGTGCCTTAGGGCATGGTTGTCAGCCAGGTTTGAAATTTCGACATTCACAACTCGCTAACTGGAGTTGACCTTCGCGAACCACAGTGCAGCCGAATGCCTCAGATCAAATGCTGATCATGCTCTGAAAATCGAACATGCTCTCAAAGTTGACACTGATAATCTGGGGCTTGAGGTAAGCGGAGAGAGTATTTCGTTTCACGAAACTTACATTCCATTTCCCCAAGGAACTGAAAGTACTCGGAAAGATGGTTCTGGAAACTGCATTACTCAGAAACGAACGACCGAACGAAGTACAGAACGAATTTAGCAGCATCGATGAGCGCGGCCCTGGGGATCTCGTCCTACAGAACTCTCGATATAAAACTCGCGCTCGAGCGAGCGAACAAGTAAGCATCGCAAAACTTATGGGCAAACGTTTGGTTTAAAGATTGCTAGACGTCAATCGTGTTGACAAACGAACGTGGCGATGAGTTCGTAGGGAGAGCTAAAGGGGCACTAGGAAAAACAACTGAAATCGTTCTCAACAATGGGCGAAGCATATCTGGGGCAATAGAAAGTGTTCGTACTATTGGCCGAGAAGACCTGACCACATCGGAGCGTGCGCGCGATGAATACATTCTGCTAGCTCTGCGAGGCGAACGAACCACACAAGAGTCTCCATTTATAGAGTACTTATGGTTCTCGCCTCCAAAGATGGAGATACAAGCTCCCAGCTTATACACTATATCGATGTCTCCTTCCATTGCCTCCTCACTCAATGAATCTCAGAAGGGTGTTATCAAGGCCATGCTTGACGATTCTGTTCCACTGGTGATCGCTCATGGTAACACTGCTTGTGCATTGCGGTTAAAATTGTAGCTGAATATGCATTTTCAGGACCCCCGGGAACAGGAAAGACATCGACAATTACTGCCGCAGTAAAGACATGGGACGAGAGCAATATACCTGTATGGGTAGTCGCCCAGTCAAATGTTGCTGTCAAGAACATCGCAGAGAGCTTGTTGAAACGCCAAGTGAATTTCAAGTTGATCGTTTCGCCGGACTTTTATGTTGAATGGTTAGCAATATTTTGGACACGTTTATTACCCTCCTCATCGATAGCAGGCACGAGCACATCTATGAGGAAATTCAACAGCATCTCCTCCTGACGGACGAGCTATCAGCCGACCCAGGCGCTACTGAGCGGCTGATCAATGGCTGTCAAGTGGTGCTGTGCACTTTGAGCATGCTTTCTAGTTATCTTCTACAGGATCGCAGGGTTTTCCAGATCGTGCCTGTGGAGGTTCTTGTAGTTGATGAGGCATCTCAGATCGAAATTGGGGAGTACATGGTGAGTGCAACAAAGCATCGAGCAGCTTGAAGCCAACAGATATCCAGCATCTCTTTCACAAGTTCAAGTCGCTACGGAAGGCATGCTTCTTTGGCGATCCAAAGCAGCGTTTGTAGATTCCGAGTTCACGCTGAAGAAAAGTTTGTTGACGGCTCATATCACGCAGTTCCACCATATGGAAAAGACGCTGTAAAGTCTCTGCAAAGCGTCTTTGAAATTAAGCATCTCAAAGGCCGATCCCATTTCTTGAATACACAATGCAAGTTCGACAGTCATCCAAGCTTCCGAGTTTTCGTCTGATGATCATAACGATAATGATTAGATCGGATGCCTAAGCCACTCGGAGATTTCATCTCCGGAGAAATGTACAACCAAAAGCTGCTCACTAGCCACAAAATCACTAGCTTCGAATGTGTAGCATTCGTCGATGTTTCGAAAGGCGAGGAGGTGAAAAGCGGTACGAGCTGGACGGTGCGAAACTCCATAATACAATTCTTGAATTTCGGAGCTGGGCTGATCTCGCCTTCCTTAGAATCCGGTTGAGGTGCAAACTATTACACATCTCATAGCGCATTATTATCGCTATTTGGATTTCTGCGTGATTACGCCTTACGATGCTCAACGTGGTGCTATCGAGAGTCAGCTGAAGGCGGCAAATCTGCCATGGGAAAGGGTTTTCAATGTGGATAGTTTTCAAGGTACTTGCGACGGTCCACTTCACAGTTGGTCTTGCACGAATAATATTTATCCACGCCAGGAAACGAAGCTAAATATGTGATCATTTCGGTCGTCAGAAGCACTGGCCCTGGTTTCCTGGTCTCCCAGCACAGAGTGAACGTCATGCTCACTCGATGCAAATCTGGAATGGTGATCGTCACCAGCAAGACCTTCTTGCGCACCACCGGAGCTCAGTACACGATGCTTGGCAGTCTTGCCCAGCATTGGGCCTACAATCGGGGAGAGTCGCGGATGTGGACGGACTGGAAGAATATTGTGGATCAAACAGCCGATATGCCTGGCGTTCCTGGACCACGAAAGGCCACTCAGTCCTCGCTAGCGATTCGCGCAGCCACACCATCCGAAGTAAAGGTAACTGCGAATCCCTCGCCGATAGTACCATCATTCCGGCCCGTGCATCAAGACCGACTCGTTAACAATCCTCCCTCTTCCCCTGTACGTCAAACTTCCCTTCCGCCTTCTCCAGACCCCTTCCCGATTTTGGGGCGGGCGAGCGGCCTTCAAAAAAATGCGCCTGCAGCCTGGAATAGTCCTTCTGCTCTCAAGAATGTCAAAAGGGCTGATGTGGGCCCAAGGTCCCGTACTCCCTCCTTAACTGCTTCTGGATCGGGTCCCTCCCTGCCCGCTCATACTGGCCAAGCAGATCCTGGTGGGCGAGTTCCCTCGCTGACGGGACAGCGGGGTGGGAAGAAAACGAAGGGTCCAAAGAGGAGTGGATCTCTTCCGGTGAAGTCTATTTAGACTATACGATAAATTGTAGCGTGAGGGCTGTATTCAGATTTTCTTGTTCTTTACATCTCTAAGATAGTGACTGTCCCTGAGCTCGAGCCCAAGGCGATGCGGCCCGCCTCATCGTAATCTAAACATGTCCAGTTGTTTGAATCATTCGTACTCAGTGTCTTGGCCTCGATGCGTTGAAGGGCTGATCGGTTAAGAAGTCCTGGGAACACCGCTGCGAGTAATCGCTCATTCGAAGCCGGTAGGTCTGCAACGGGGATTTGCTGCAAATGAACATCAGAAGCAATCAGGCCCCTGACCGCGCGATTGCGAGGATGCACCCAAATCGACGTACCGTATGGCTGCAGTTTGATGTCGGCGCACCGAAGTGAGCCATGAGACGAGAAGACTTCGGCGGTCAGTTTCGGAGGGAATAGATATGGACAGTGTGCTGTCGTTTCAACGTCTGCATCGTGATCCTGGCTCTGGCTCCGGTAGTGGGGGTTAGGAGAAAGGGTGAAAAAACGTAAATTGTGTTCTTCTTGTGACCAAGGGTCATCGCTTTCGGCCCTGATCAGTATGTGTATAACAGCGTGGTGTTTGCGCTGATTATCAAGCAGGTCAAGGCGGGGGGTCATCGATACAGACACCCCGTCGATCCATCCAAAAGAATGTCGAGCGATTGGCATGCATGATGGTCTTGATTGGCTGAGGTTTATTTCAGGAAATAGGTGGACAGATCGCGCTCTGATGACAAGTATACTCTCGAAAGCAAAGACCACATGGATGCATCGGTCGATCTGTAGACTCGTTAGTTAAGGATGTTTTGATACATATGCTTATGGTTTTCTAACCTGCCATGCGGTCTCACCGGAAGCTGCAGGATGTGACAGTATAGCACTTTCTTGCGTCCTCCAGTTCCGAACTTCGGTTTCCGCAACTTCATTACTTGAGGCCAGTAGATCCCCCTGCAAAGTCACCGGTCGCAGGTGACTAGGCCAAGACGACATCACTTCAAATGCGCCATGATCGCCTTGAACTTGTAGGCTAAGGATGTAGAGGGTTGATGCACTAATTGACGGATTGAGTTGAGTCCGACCATTACTCGCAGTTCGGTACGAACCTTGAAGTCGGCACGAGCACAGCAGCTGTGACATCTAAAGAAGGATCTGTATTCACGACAGCAGCACCCTGAAATAAAGCGCCCTTCGGACTCCATTCCGCGAGCTTGGATATATTTCCATCTAGGTTCCAGGCAGTGATGACTGACCAAATGCCTTTTGACACAGTGATGAGCCAATTCTTGCCAGGCACAAATTGAACGAGGTCAATATGTGTGCTCGGACTAGCCTCAAAAGTACGGGTTTCTCGAGGTTCTGGGGAGTCAGAAAGCCACTTCTGCCCGAGACGGTAGGCAGAACGTGCTGCATTCTCAAGGTCTGGAATATCCTTCATTGGGGTCGTCGAGAAAGGGTATCCTCTAGGTAGAACATCTGAGATGCAGGCATTTCTCCACACTATCCGTAGTCGCGAAATTCCTGCAAGCTTCCTCGAGGTCTAGAGTCCTATGAGACACTAGATCGCAATCAGAGATCAAGAAACGCGCCTGGCGCAAGCATAGGATCTCTGGTACAGAAAGATATCCAAATATCACTATCAGCGTATCTTCATTTAAAGCGTTTAGAAAATTAGTGGCTTCTTGCATGGGTGCAGGCAGGTGGCTAGAATGGAGATTTAGTAGATCTGGTCACGACCAGAGTCTGTTGTCGATTTCGAGCGCGCAACATGAAATTTTCAAAGTCCGCTCGCAGCCCCTCAGATTCCGGAATACCCCGTGCGCCGAGCACTCTCACCACCGCTTCCTATCCCACTCGCGTCTTGTCGTAATGTTCTCTTCGCTGTTCTCTTCGTTCACAATCTACGCGGACGCTCCTGAAGAAAAGGAGGAGAAGACAGAAGAGAAGGTAGAGGAGGCACCAAAAGAGGAGGAGGAGGAGGAGGCAGCACCCGCTGAGGAGGAAGAGGAGGAGGAGCCGGAGGACGTGAGTTAACCGGATTTTTCTCTTCTAAATGCGCTCCTTACCTGGATATCCCGCAATACAGATCTACCCCGCTATTCGGGAAGAGTGCGAACAATCGAAGGCTTGTTCCGGGGCGGCCAAACACTTTCAGCACTGCCAGGTAACATGTACCCACCGCCCTTTGAGGACATATGACTCAGACAGTTACGTGACATTTAGGAGAAAGTACAGAATGGAGAAGGCTACAAGGGTGAGGATTGTGTTGAGGAACTGTGAGTAACCTTTTCCTGCCAGTCTGACGCGACGCGCTCAATAATCTATGTTCGTAGCTGTGCGTGCATACAACTGCTCTTTGAAATCCTCCACTAACGTTCACCTCTTGTTGTGACACATCTCTACAGTCCAGTGAGTGTTGGTCTATTCGTGCCCTATTTCTTCACTGACCCCAACCACAGCATGATGCATTGCGTCGACGTGAGCACCATGCAATTCTCACTTCTTTTTACACATCCTAACCCTCTTGCAGGCATGTTCCGCACCAAAACTCTTCAGCAAGCTGAAGTAAGCGGCAGATACGTCTCACATTACCATGACGTGGTGGCCGGTAAGTGCGGTGCCCATAGTCATTGTACAACTTCTCATCCGCGAGCGACAGGTAGCTTATTACTTAGACTATGTCACTAGAACGAATGCGATCAAGTCGTTTCGATGCAAATCCCGATCTCACTTGGGCATTAAGCGCCATAAGTCAGAAGACTTGCACCTTGCAACTGTTCAGGCATCATGAGGGTAATTCATACTGGCTGGAATACACTTGTGAACAGTCCTCGTGAGTAGCACCGATGGTCTGGGTCGAATCTACACATACTTGCACTTTCGCTTCGCTATGTCCGACTATCCGGCAGCGGATGACACGCCACGATTGTCTCTTGCAGGTTGTCCGTCGGGAAAATGCCGGTGAAGATGGCAAGAAGAATTGATTGTTTCCTTTCCCCTCTCCTCTCAGTCTGAGTCAGTCAAGCTGGCGCTGAGGTATACAAAAACGGACAAATATCGGTGTGAGATGCCCTATCCAGGAGCGTCATATTGTGGGGCAGAGCACGGAGGTTCTCGATCAATATGTAAACATAGCCCCAATCCAGTCTAATCTCGTCGCAACTCGCGCTGTCTCACTCTTTACCACTTGACAATACTACCTTAGGATATCAGAGTCAGGATGTCACCTCCAGAGTCTCATCTTATCGTTTTCCGCAGCACCGATGCATGTCGTGCGGATCCCACTTTGCTGAACCGAATCTTTGATGAATTATTGGGAACCGAGGGTCTAGAAAGGTGCGCGAACTTGAACTCGCAGAACTACGAAAAATTTTAACTTTTAGCCATCGACCAGCGTATACGCCGGTCTTCAGATAGAAGATCCAAAGTATGGATATTGCTTAGACAGTAATTCGGATGAGCTCCTTGCGTAGAATGCCTCGCTGACTTGATCTCTCAGACTGGGCGACCGCGAAGCATTATGCAGATTTCTGTGCAAAACCCGATTATGATGATACTTTAGCCCCGACGTTACAGGCTTTCAAAGGAATCCCAACGTTCTATCATATCTATTTCCAGCCAGACGTCAATGTTCCTCTGAACATGCCAGTGACGGAGATCGTCATAATAACAACAGTATCCCCAGAGGCCAAGCAACAACTCGTTGACTCGCTTACCGGAGCATGCGCGCAGATGGGAGGCATTATGACCTTCGGCACTGTGGTTCAGCCAGAATTCAAGGATTTGGTGGTGGTCGTGTGCGGGTGGAATTCTCTCGAGGTGCGTCTTCCAAGCCTCGCGCGATCATATCCTATTATAATCAACTAACATGCCGCACCAGGAGCATGAAGCCTCATTGCGGACACCCGAAGTCCAAGCTGCGATGAAAATGTGGGAACCTCTGGGCCCCAAAACGACGAAACACGTCAAGATGACCAAGCAAGTGCCGAGGCTGAAATGACTTGCCTATTCATGCGCGTATCGGTACGGGGGATGGGATGGTGCATGCCACTTTATCAAGGTCAATGAATCGGTATACATACTCGATGTCCGCGATTTCTGTTCTATTTTCAGCGAGCATCCTGGTTGTCTCTGAATCGCTTATCCGTCGGGAGTGTAACTGCCACTGAAGAGGATGGCATCAAGGCATTTTGCTATTTTCCTTTGAGTTTCCCGTTTCGAAGTCACTTCAATTGAATCGGCCAAAATGATCTTCTAGCAATTGTTTCAGGTCCTGTGGCGCTGTGGGGACGAGGGCTCGTGATACAAACCCATCCTAGTCTAACCTCTTCTAATATCGTCTTGTCTATATATTGCTCTTCATTTTCCCCGGCAGCTTATCGAGACTCCAAGTAGCAGCCTATCCGCGATGTCGCCCCCAGAAACTCACATCACAGTTCTCCCCATCTCGGAAGCGTGTCGTGCCGATCCGGCCATGTTGAACCGAGTGTTCCATGATTTGGTGGCGGTCGAGGGTCTAGAAAGGTATGTTAGCTTGCGGCAGAACAAATCGCGAGGTTTTAACCCTAAATATCCCGCCAGCGTATATGTAGGCCTGCAAATGGAAGGTGGCAACTATGCATATTGCTTCAACAGTACATCTCATATATCACTGCCCGATCGATTCACTCACGCGTGTTTTCAGATTGGGCAACGGCGGAGGACTTTGCGCGCTTCGACAGCGCACCCAATCACGATGACGTCTTGGCCCCGACGATGGGGATTTTCGTCGGGTTACCCAAGATCTATCATATCACCTTCCAACCCGATGTGCACGTTCCTTTGAGCAAACCTGTGACAGAAATCGTCTTTGTGACGGCCATGTCCGCGGAGGCCAAGCAGCAACTCGTTGATTCTCTTCAGGGAGTGTGCGCACGAATGGGGGGCGTCATGGCTTTCGGTGCCGTGATTCAGCGAGAATTCAAAGATGTAGTAGTGGTGGTATGTGGGTGGAGTTCTGTTGAGGTCGGTGTCTTCCTAATCTCGCGGGGTCACATCAACTTGAACTCTAGTGATTTACGTTTCGATAGGAACATGAAGCTGCTCTGAAGACTCCCGAGGTTCAGGCTACGGTGAAGATATGGGAATCCCTTGGTACGACAACAACAAGTCACGCCAAAATGGTCAAGCAAGCACCTCGACCTGCTTGACTGGTGTGGTTCGTGCACGTTTGGTAAATTGGGATGAGGTGTTAAACCACAAGGACAATCATCATTTCACGTATAGAACGTCCTCTGCTCAGCAGTGGGCTCGGTTGTGCACTGGGTCCCGGGGAAAGGGCTATTGAGAAGTTGTACATTACCAATCGCACTGGAAGATTTACATGAATGATGATACACGGCATAGTGGGATAGATTTAGAACAGCTGCTCCTTATCGATAGTCACCCAGCTTTGCATTTGCCCGGACCTGGAGAATGTCAACCCCCAAAAGAAACGGAAATATTTCAAGTACTCACTGATGGGATAGGCGAGATTTTTCGTGCTTGCCGATAACGAGCTTGATAGTCTTCACCTCGAAGCCCCTAAAGTCAAGCTTCAGAACGGCGTCGGTCTCCTCGGTGTCATCGGCCCGCAGTATGTTCAATTCCTCCAGCTCATCCTCAAGCAAGTTTGTCACGAAGGCTTTCTTGACCGCAAGGTGGCTGGCGATGTTTAATTTGGCGAGTGCGTGGCCACCGTAAGCCTCGTAAAGTCTCAGCACGATAGAAGTCTCTGAGTCTTTTGATTTGTAGCCATCACCGTCGCCGCGCTTGACCGTTTCCAAAATGACATTGCGAGCACCCTCAACTGTGAATGGCTTCTTGATGGTGGAAACCATGGATTTGGCAACAACGCCAGATGAATAACGAACTGCCGAGAACGGGTCAGCATTCCGCTGGTAAATGACTGCAAGCCATCGTACCATGCAGAGGGGAGTTGAAGATGTATGCAGCAATGGGCACATCGGACTCGAGGAAGTGACCTTCGTGTGGCATGACAGCCCAGGAGAACTCGTGTTTGCCTAATGAATGGTATGTTAGTTTTGCTCGTATGAGTCAATAACGCAACGAACCTTGATCCTGTTCGGCATCTGGGGCTGTAGCAGCACGCAAAAGGGAGATGCGCAGAACATTGCCTTCACAGGCGAAGCCGTACTTGGATTCGGAAAGGAAGGCAACTCCGTAGCCAAACTCACTCAAATCAGCGTACTGGAGAAATTCTAATCAGCTGGGCGGTGATAGTGACGGAAGCAATCAACGCGCCTTGTGTCCGCATACTTCGAATTTCGCCATGTCCCATGTAGTATTCTTGTGCGTGGGCCGCTGGACGTGGCCAAACTGGGTCTCATACGTGGCATTGTCGCTGTGAATGTTCAACGGCAACTCGACTGACGATTCGTCAGTACAGAAGTCAGGCGCGCGAAAAACAGCGAGAAACACACATTTCAGGAACTCGTGCCTTTGATGCCAATCAACCACCGCATCGAACACGAACAACGATCGAGAGTTGGCTTTGAGAGACGCTGTGGACACCTATTAGTCAGTGCCACAGGTAGTTAATTCTGACACCCACCGGTAATGGCATCGAGCGAAATCTGCGAGAACAAGTTAGCTAGAAGGTAAAGCATGGTGGTCTTCTATACTTACTGTGACTTTGATAGTGCTATTGCCATATTTGACCTGGGCGGTCACTGACGCGCGCAATGGACCTTGGGCAGTGATCGAGACGTCGGAGAATTTGAGCTCCTTAGCGGTCTCCAAATGGTGAATTTCAACGTCTATCACGAAATCGAATCAGTATTCGTCATTACTTTGGTAACGGAGTACTAACCCCATGCATCCCAGTAGTTGGGACGATCTTGAAAGATAATCAGGCCTCCAGTACGACCATTGGCAATCAACTCGCGTCTGCAAACTAGGTTAGCGTAAATCATGCAGCATTGTGTGGGAAACCCTCACTCAAGCTGAACGTCGAGCAGACTAGTGATTCGTCCTTTCGAGATAGTCAATTGGACGCTCGAATTTCTCAAGACGAAGTCATCCAATCCATTAGACTGGACTGTATTCGGATTAGTATGCCGGATTCGGGGGGAGTGTACGGATGGGACATACCTGATACAGGCATGGAATCTGCAAAGAGACCTTTGGGAACTGCCAAGTTTCCGCCCTCCGAGCAGTCCATGAGAGCATATCCTACGCTGCCATCCAAAGATGTTTGAACAACTTTATGTTTCAAGAAAGAAGAGGCACCGCGGAGAGGAATCTTGACGACATCACGACGAGGGAAGAATGTGGTGTTGAAAGCCACCAGGTCTCCGGAGCTATCCAGCGACTTGCTGGGGAACTCCTGGGATACAGGGACGGACTTGCTAAGCAAAGCTCCAAAAGCTTCCTCGAGGAGTGTGTTCACGTCCTTCCGAACTTCTGCATAAAGCACTTCCGCATCGTCGTAAACCATTCCACTGTAGTAGTGAAAATTAGACTATACGCTTCTTCAGAGTAAGAGAGATGCCTTACATGGCAGACCCAGGGAGAACTTGCATTAAGGAATCTCAGTACATGGAGAGTTTTGACAATGCTGCAAAAGTGCTCACCGTCATGGACTAAATGAAATCACATCAGTACGTTTCAAATAATGGTTTTGTACCAACTTACATTGATTGAGTAAAACCTTTTCCCAGTTATCTTCGATTCTTGTTTTCGGGTAGAGGTAGCTGCCCTTGTGAAGAGCAAACAGAGAGGCCAGTGTGGCAACGAGCTAGAAAGGCATACGTCAACGGCGAACCCGGGGTCTGCTAACAAGCGAACAAACCTCGACATCCCTGAGCATGATCTCTGACTTGCGATTACCTTTCTTGATAGAGCCATGTGATGTATAAGTACCGCGATGGAACTGTAATAGGATGAGCATATTCCAAGCAATGTTTAAAGTCAAGTGCATACTTCAAGATAAAGTTCGCCCCGCCTAAATTGATCACATTTAGTGGCGTTCAAATTCTATAACAGCGCACGAGCAACTCACCAGTTGGGCAGCCTGGCTCCCTGATCGGTGTCTCTGGCGATATCTTCGAAGAACTCGTCCACAGTCTGGCCCATGCTGACTGTTGGGATTTCTCGAGAGTTATTGGCAACCGCACGCATACGGCGTAGCTGATATTCCATTAGGGTACTCCAACACGCAGTAATTGGAACAACTCACGTTCTCCAGCATGGATGGCAAAGGGCCCCCACCACCATCACCGTTCCCGAATGCCAATAGTGCGACATCGCTTGACTCAAGATTCTGCATAGAAACTGTCAGTGGCGTTCCGCGCATCTTCACATGGATACTGACCTTGTGGTTAGTTACTCCCTTGTTAACGTCGCCGACAGTGGCCTGAGCTGTGTATGTGTCTAAGCGAATGTGTCAGTAATAAATTTGCAAGCGATTGGTACATATCACTGACCGACTGGAGTCATGTGGCATAGCACCTGCGAGCCATCGATACCAACCCAGTTAAAGGTAGAGTGAGGGAACACGTTTCTATAAATCCATGTCAGCAAAAGGCCCCGGCACATCGAGGGATCTCACATGTTGTTCCTATAATGAATGCGTCAGGAATGGCTCGCGCCAGACATAACAGGACCACGTACCAAGAGAGCTTCTGCGTGAAGAAATAATCCATTCCAGCTCCCCTGATCAGCTGGGGCAGCGCGCCAGTCAGGCCAAACGTATCGGGCAGCCACGCCGTGTCACATCGCTTGCCGAATCGCGACTCAAAGAACCGCTGCCCGAGAATCATCTGGCGCGCGAGTGCCTCACCAGATGGCATGTTCGCATCGTTCTCCACCCAAGACCCGCCGATGGGGTGGAATTGGCCGGATTTGACTTTAGCCTTGATTTTGTCGAACAATTTGGGATATTGCTTGAAAGAACACGGTCAGAGGGGGGAGGGGACATGTACAGCGTGGGGAACTTACTTGCTCGAGCCACTTGAACTGCTGCGCCTGACTAGCGACGAAGCGATGTTCTGGGTAACGTTCCATGAGGTCTACCTGTGTTGACCATGACCGGGCGACCTTTTGTTGAGTGACGCGATAAGGCCACAGCCACGCAGTGTCAATCTGGACATATGTCAGCAACAAACCAGTCGAAAGAGCCATAATACTTACGTGGCAGTTTCCACATCCTATGATCTGCACCTTCTGTTCACCCTCCTTGTAGATGTCGGCGCCTTTGGCGGCCCAGCCTTTCCCGAAGACTTCCTCGACCAGGCTACGGCAGCGCTGGAGGTCTGTAGGGCTACCACCTTGAAAAGTGTTCATGATCTCATTGGCAATGTACAAAGCCTTGTTCTGGAGCGACGTATTTCCAGGTAGAGTATCGATGAGCTGTTGCAGTGTGTGGAAATCCCACATCAAGTGCCATGCTAGGGGAGCGTTAAAGGGTATGTGCAAGGCTGTTGATAACAAAGTCACCTTCTTGGTTGGGAACGACTAAATCAGCAGAGGCAAGACTGAAGTACTTGTTCATCTTGAAGGCAGGATAAGCGTCGAAAAAATGAGTTGTTATGGAATAACGCACGTCGGGGGGTGCAATAGTGTCACCGTTCCAAGGAACGCCAAACATTCCATTGCAACTGGACTCGATGATGAATTCACCAAAGCCCTTCTTGACGATGTCCGGAGTGAGAATGAATTCGACTCTACGGTCTCCTCCGCCTCCACCGGTGATACCTACGGCGCAGGTTAGCACGATATGACTGGTCTCGGTGTGATGGAATATGCACCTTGTAATGGAGTGCCGTCGGTAGTGAAGATCATGGCTTCACATCCCGGGTCAAACTCGACTGGACAAGTGTTAGCTCTGGCGCGGTGTGTAGATAACATACAGAACTCACATTGCACCCTTTCATATTGTGTCCAGTAACCTGGGATCGTCACATGCACTTTCCACCAATGATTAGTCCAGGAGGGGCCAAATGAGTCTCCCTTCTTTGCAGGCTTGAACTTCTTCTCCTTCAACGCTTTCATTGCCTCGTCAAATGTCGGCTTGGTCAATCCCGGAGCACTCCACACTTGCAGCTTGATGTACTCTGGACCATCCAGACGGTGGGTGTACAAGACATGCGAGAGGTTCACGTCACTAAAGTGACCACCATTGAAAGTATTCAGTCTGTCCCTTGTCAAGTGTTTGATCCATTTCGCACCAGATCCTGAGTTCAACTCTGGATAGCTGGCATGGCTATTGGTGAGGGGTGGTCCGTGGTTATGGTGGCCTCCCATGATGATCCTATGCAGACACTCTGGTTAGCACTGAAACTTTAGTATACGCAAGAAGTCGTACCAAAAGATAGGTGAAGTTTAGAAGGGCGGCCAACCAAGACTGGTAGTATGCTGCCCCAGATCACATGCTGGCATCAAGCGCTTGCCTGATCAAGTTGTTGATACATGTTGATCTTTAAGGGCGTCGCCTGATATGGAACTCCCGCCATCCGCCCTTCTTCCTCGTGTGAGCGTTCACCCAATTGATCCCTGGCTTTATGCTCGTTGCAACCACCTAGGCTTGATCTCGATCTGTTTCCCCCCGGATTGAGGGCTTCGCGGGTGATAATTAGCATAGTCCGTCGGCGCCTTCACAGCAACAACGGGTTGACAATGGGGCTGTTCCACTGGTCACGCCAGTAAGGGCTGAGTGCATATCTGATCTGAGGCACTTTCTGAATTGGCGCATGGCTCAAATCCTATGCCAAGGGATACTTGTTCGTCTGCTGTTAGAGCTTCAAGGCACCGTCGTTGTATACACGGCCACGTTGTCGGGTTCCTCGAGAATGAATGGCGGTGCCGGGCGGGAGCGAAGGAACTGCTCTGACTCCTCCTGAGGCTCTTCAAGTCATGCTGACGCTGTGCAAAGCATTCAATATCTGTATAAAACACTTACCAGACGGTCGACAACGCCCAGCAACCAAATCCACTCGCGACCTACTCTCACAATCCACAATGTCTCTACGACCTCAGAAATTCAAGTCACAATCGACAAAGCTGCGACGCGAAAGAGCAGAGAAGGTGCTTCAAATCCTTTCCGTACTTTAAAACATTCACTGATTGCTCGAGTTTAGAGAAAGCAGCCCAAAGGTGTTTCTGGACCCAACGGTGCCATACTTTCCGTCGTCCTCCCCACCAAGGTCATTGCGCCTCGCCGCAACAAGGGACGTATGGACGGCGTGACATGGAACGGCTCCTCATTCATCTGCAACAAGCACATAGAGGATGGTCTGGTGCCTTGGGACCTCTCTGAGACCTCTTACGCAGACCGCGAGGACTATGGGATAAGTGGATGTGGCATGGACCACGCGGACTCGCCCGTCGCCCGCCCAATGACAATACTCCTATCTGACATCGCGCGGCCGGCGAAGCAGCGTGGTATGTGGCTTAGGCATCGCTTTCGTTGGCTATCTAACTTACGCCATTCTTCTCAGGTGTGGCCAGAGACTTCGAATTCGTCGACAGCCTGCAGCGGGTGATTGTTGAAGATGACTTTGAAGAAGATTTTGACTACTCTCCAGCGGACGAGGACTGGGAGCTTTATGATGAGGAATGGGCTTTACCAACAAATAAGTCGTACTCGGCGATAGTTCGCGGACATGATCGATGAATCTTTCCCGGGTTGTTGATTCTTCGGTACCTCCTGTGTTCAACCTCATCATAATGCAATACCCCACTTGACTTGTGCGATTTCACCCTGCACTCGGCTAGCGGCAAGGTCGATAGAGGTGTTGATACTTCACGAGGGCCGACAGGTATGGTAGCAACCCCCGCTTGAATTCGAAGCAGCCCCAATACCAATTTCGTAGCTCTAATGAGTCTATGGGACATGCAACTACCTATATTCAAGGCCTTCACACATTATCATATGTCACGAAATGGGCCACTAAGCTCAATTTAAACTCCGATTCAAAATCGATCTTGCTTCGGACTCGGGCCCGATTGTTTGCACTTCCGAACCTAACCAACTCACCGTCTCGTTAAAGCGTTACATCCAATCCTCTAGTTCTACATCAACGGTGCTTGGTCGAGTCTCTTCAATCTAAAAAATATGTTTTCAACTACTGCATCGCAGTCTAGACTCTAGCTCGTGCAGATGCTAGACCCTAGGATACAGGGAAGCCAACGCACGGACACGCCTCATGTAGTCAGTATCGTGGCACACAGATGCAAATGCGAACAAACAACAATGTCAGAACACTGATTTGTGACCCTGATTTTGACCGAAAGCTGATCCCTCTCTTTCAAATGAATGCTGACTTTGAACGTCTGAGCGCAGGTGAGAACGCTCTTTGTTCATCAATTCGTGACTCGTGCTCAATCGTACCCAGTCCTTCGTCCTTATGATGCACGCTTGACTGCTCCCTGGGAGTACGAAACGTTAGCACTAGACCGCTGGGAGATCGACTCCGCCAATACTTTCTGCAAGGTCTACGCTACCTATCGCCAGACAGCAAACGACTTTCTCTCCGGCTATCACATCGCGGTGTGCTACCGGAAGAATCTTGCATTTCCCGACGCCCTAGAGAACATCTTGATTCGTCACCCCGATCCAAGGGTAGAGGGCGGACTATTCAACCACATCCAACCACTTCTTGATCTAGCTGAATCAAATGGGCGATTGGTCCATCCAGTTAATCAATTGACCTTTGCGACCTTGAACGGCAAGTTCGATATAGTGGACATCAGGGACGATGGCCCGCTCTATCCTTCGTTTCCTGCGGATCTACAGCATCTTCCGGTGGTTCCACTGGCAGACCTTCAACGCAAAAGCTCTGTGAGCACGAGCGGGGAACTTGTCACTTGGCAGGATAGATTATTTGTGTTTAACACGGCACGAGATCAGCAGACAGCCGGGTTTCTTCTCACACAGATCCGCATCCTCGACAAACTTGCCAGCTCCCCCAATGTAATCTCTATCGTTGGCGTAGTCATTCATCGGCACAAGGTCCGCGGTTTTCTTACGCCACATCTGCTTAACGGGTCCCTCTTCGACCTCTACGAACACCTGCGAGAGGTGCGGCACGAGAACAAGGATATTGACGGCCATGTGAGCTGGAATCTCAAAATGGTTTGGGCGAAGGACATGGCCAAGAGCATAGCGGCAATTCATAAATTCTCTTTTTTCAATGGCAACCTCGGGCCATACAAATTTGTTGTCGATGACTGCGGACATCTATTGCTCGCCGGTGTCCGACCGTTATATTGTATACCGGCGAACGGTGCCAACTGCCTCGAAGAAATGGGGGAGACGGTCATCAAGGACTCGCCAACGGCAGCTGACGATATATTTGAACTGGGGTTTCTTCTATGGGGCTTGGTGGAAGGAACATGGGCAGATTATTCGTCAAGGCGTCTACATTTGTTGAAAGACAAAGTTCCACCATGGTTCCACGAACTTGTTCAACAGTTCATCACAAGAGACCCTGGCAGTCGACCGACCGCTATTCAAGTGTTGCAGGTGATAGAACAACAGCATAATAGTAAATGTGTTTTGTAGAGTTATCCAGAAACATCCAATTGCATCAGCTATCCGTATATGTGGAGCTACTGGGCAATGAGCATGCCCAAGTGTGATGAAGTAGTATTCGCGGCGATAGCCATACGGAGTGCAAGCCAGTTGCGGGTTACAGGTCAATAGCTTTGAGCTCAAGAGCAAGGCCAGGTGGCAAAGGAAGGAAGGAGAAATATGTGAATTGCCCAAGGCAACCACATGTGAGGTCAGGACTCAGCGAAATTAGCTATAGATATACAAGTAGTAACAAGCTTAAAGTCTGGCCCTATTTTCTCACATTCTGATGAACCCATTTCCGCTGTTTCGATTGCAAACGTAGGGCAACTTGCCACTTGGTCCACGGCTAGATCGATCCTGCCATTATTCGAACAAAGGCAAAAGTTGGATGATAGATAAATAGCAATAGCATTACAACTATCACAGGATATACGTATGAGTATGATACTAAAATTACATTCCGGAAGCGCCGAGTCTCATTAATTATTTTCGGTGGTGGTCAGGTCAGTCTGCAGGCGCCGCTCAAACACGGTCAGCGACCTTCTCCCGATGCTGAAGGTCGCTCTTCTCGCCAGGCTCCACCCCCGTGCTGCTCGCCGCAGCTACACTCTCATCGTCGTCGTCCCCATACAGGTCCTCCGCAACCACATCCTGCCTCAACACCCACTTGCGGAACCCATACGGGATCTGGCGCAGGCCGTACGCGGCATGCGTGCGTGCAGGCACCGCGAACACCTGGTCGAGCTCCTCGAGCGTCTTACCCTTCGTCTCGGGCACGAACAGCAGGATGAGGAACCAGAGCACGATGCACCACCCCGCGTAGAACCCGAACGCGCCCTGCGGCTGGAACGCGGCGAGCAGGCTCGGGAACGAGATCGAGAGCACGAAGTTGAACAGCCACGTCACCGCCGTCGCGTAGCTCATCCCGATGTCGCGCACGTACAGCGGGAACGCCTCCGCGGAGTAGGTGAACGGCACGGGCCCTTCGCCGGGGGAGTAGAACATCGCGTAGACGTAGATGCCGATGGAGACGCCCGCGACGAGGCCCTTCTGCGTCTTCGCCCAGAAGCTGAAGCCCGTGATGAGGAGGCAGACTGCCATCCACGGGAACGTGAACAGGAGGAGATTGCGGCGGCCGAAAGTATCGATGGTGAAGACAGCAGGGAGGGCGAAGAGGAAGTTGAGGGCGCCGAAACCGAAGGACGAGAGGAGGGCCGGGACTTGGCCGAGGCCGGCTTGGACGAAGACGGTCGACGAGTAGTAGGCTGTAGGGTACGCGTCTCGTTAGTATTGTTCTTCCATATCAGTATCTCGGAAGAGGGCAACTCACCAATGACGTTCACACCGCAGAACTGCTGGCCAAACATGACAATGCCACTCGCAATCATCGCGTTCCTGTTGCGTCTGACAGTGAACATCTCCTTGATCCGGTTCCGACCTTGCTTGACTTCGTTCTCGGCGAGCAAGAGGACGTGGATGTAGTACAGGTCACGCGCCGCTTGGACGGGCGCACGGCGCAAGCGAGTAAGCTCCTTGTATGCGTCGGCGTAGCGGCCTTTACCGATGAGCCATCTGAGGTGCTGCAGTCAGCAAGAGTCATTAGAGTAATGGAGGGATTAACTAACCGAGGGGATTCGGGCGCGAAGAGCACCTGGCAGCAGACAAGCAAAGCGGGAATACCAGCGGAGCCCAACATCAACCTCCAATTGAGCCCTGTTGTGCCCGGTTTCGACGGGACGAAGTAGAATGCGACGTCGAGCAAATCGCCCAACGCAATACCAAAGGCGGTCCACATCTGCCACATCATCACGAGCGCGCCTCGGATGATTGCAGGAGAACACTCGGCGGAGTAGACGGGGACGGTCGCGGACTTGGGGCCGATACCGAAGCCGAGGAAGAAGCGGGCAATGAAGAGGTGCCACCAGGTGTTGGTGAAGGAGGACCAGAGGCAGGTGAGGAAGGAGATCGCGCAAGTGAGGAAGATGGTTTTCTTGCGGCCGAGCCACTGATTCAGCGGGTCCGTTAACCAACATCCAATAACTGCGCAGCAGAGATACGGTGCGGAGTTGACAATGCCTATCTTGATAGGATCATCTGCGATGCCGAATTGTTGTGGATACAGGATCTGAGCGCCGTTGATCACCGCTTCATCCATACCCTGCACAGCGGCTGCGAGTGAAGACATGACGACCATGTAGTAGAGCATCTTCGGCTGACGCCACTTATGAGTGGTTTCTTCGCGGAGGAAAACGCGGTCAGACTCGTCGAGGAGGTCAACGGACTCGAATGCGGTGGGATCCTGCGCGATGAGGGCGCCTTTGCGGAGTTCAGGGATGATATCCGTGAGGCCTGTCGCACTCGTTAGCATGCACATCCCCGCAACATTGATACGGCACAGAACTCACCATGTTCTTGTGCAAATACATCTACATCACGCATGAGCTGCTCACGCGAGATGCCCTTGAGCGGGTTCGCGAGCTTCGCGTTCGCGTTCGTGATGAGGCTGAGCGCGGCCTGCTCCTTCGGGTCATGCGCGATCCGATGCGAAGCCTGCCTGCTGTTGCCTGGGCGCACATGCTGGTGTGGGTGGTCAGAGTGCGATTGGACATCGTCGAAGTGCGCGACTTCTTGGTGCTTTTTCTCGTTCAGGTCCGTGGCCGACATTTGGCGCGATTGTGGGGAAGTAGGCTAGAAGGACGGGGTGTGTCTTATATAAAGACGATACCCGGTGCGTCATAAGATGCGGCTCCAAATGCCGAGAAATGGGGTGCGGCGACATAGGGAGAGTTGCCTGCGAAGGAAGGTATGACGCCAGTCACATCAACCAGCAGCAACCAGCATCAACCGACTGATTTTGACTGTGATCCTGTCCTCCTAATTGGTAGACCCGGTGACCCTGTTTCGCTGTCATGGATTGTCGTGATCCTTATTTTCCTAAGCAGTAGGCAGAAAGAGAAGGAGAGAACGGTTGCTTAAAAGACCCAGGAGGACGCAGAAGATGGATGCAAGAGGAAAGTGGAGTGCAATATTGCTGTGCCTGGCGGTGGGCGCTTATTGTTCCGATCCGGCCGCCGTTATGCCACCGTACGTCACGTTTCTTCCGAGCTGCGGGCGTCTGACTCTGACTCGTCTTTTGCCTTCTTCAAGTTTTGCTCAGACGTCAACGTTAGCCAACGATGCCATATTACTTGTGGCTACTATCTCAAACACTCACAAATGGACTCCTTTGCTTACTGGCACACTCGACTTATTTCTATCAGCGGCACTAGAGACTAGAGCTGGGCTGGGGTAGTTACTTGAATTATAGCATCGCCCGCCCGCATCGGGCTCCATTGATCACGATCATCTAACCGAGCGAAGATGTATTGCTACCTGATTTCAGCACTTCGGTACAGCATTGAATCTTTCCCCCAAATCATCCGAGGGCCCACACATGCACTTGTTATCAACGGGCGTATTGGATCAATTGCAAGCTCAACTGCTCCAGGCAGGACTCTTGTCTTGCCTGTTTATCTAGTGACCGGGGAATGGTAAACAGCGCCAAAGACTACTTACCGATACAACATACTAAGTTACAGAGAATGTTCCCCGCAAACCTCCAGGCCATGGTTATCTTAAACCCGCAAAGGATCGCCTTCCGGATCAAGAACGCCAGCAACATTCGACTGCCCATCAACGACCCCAGATGTCTGATGATCTGTATAATACAGCTGCGGCCTGCAGCACTCACGCGACCACCTTTGCCTTGCCAGCTCGCCGCCGGCACTGACACTCGGACATATCGCCTCCCCCACGAGGCAGGTCAACCGACCTTTTCCTACAGCAGCTCCACCCTCATGTTGGATCTATTGTCAAAAGGCCGACAGCCACGTTCCACTAAGAACAGGCAGTACCTTGGCTGGCGTCTACTGGGTTGCAACGCAGACCTGCCGATATGATATATGAGCGCTGATTCGACACTGATAACAGATAAGCATCAAGTCAGCGATACGCCGATATTAACGTGCCAAGGCGGAGGCGCGCGTGAAGGGCATGCTGGTCCAGCAGGGTACTTAATAGGTTTCGGGCAGTTCCGAAGGTATGCGTAGAAGCAATGCCTGACCATCCCCGGCGACAGCGAGCAAGTCCCCCTTTACCTACACACCATGATCAAATTGTGCCACCAATTATTTATCCAGTGACTCGGGACCCGACAACCAAGGCTCAACCACGTTATATCTGCTCTCGGCTCGGAAACTGAGTTATCTAATCTCACTTGACACTAATCAGCGATTGCAAAGGAGCCTACGAGTACCTGGAAGGCGACAACCCCCTCTTCAATCTTCGCAGTTTCTTATCTCTCCGCTCGCGAGCAATAACACAGGCTAGTTCGATTAACAACCTGAGGCATTCCACTAGGACTGGTCAATAGCTTTGTTGGGTCGGCCTACGGGGTACTATGCAAGAACCTGCCACACAAGGTGTGTACGAGCACTGATTCGACGCTGATAATACATGTACATTGGGTCAGCTATACACCGATATCGCAGTGCTAGAGCGGAAGCGCTCGTGGAAGGCTGAGCAATCAGTACCCGGGTTTCGGGCAACTCCGCAGGTCGATGCAGCGGCGAGCAGGTCGTACAAACGAGCGTTGGCAGCAAGTCCAGTGTGAGTCGATTACTGAATGGTTTATACAGCACTGTTATCCGCATTCGTGGCTGTCTCGAAATGGCGGAGGATGTCATCGCCGTGCAGACTTGAGAACTTCTCGGCGGCAGCCTCGCGAGACACCGCTTCACAACGTATGATAATTAAACTGCAGGTGATGCTCGCGACGCTTGCCTCCTGCATGAGTCAATCAGTAACCATGAAGGGGAGAAATGGGGCGGTGGCATACGAGGTAAGATGGCGTGGCTTCATCATTCGAACTCAGCAAGTAAAGAATGGCATAAAGAACGTGTATGGTGGAGTAAATGGCCGCCGATTCAACGAGGATTGTCGCGATGCGTTTACCCATGCTTTTGCCCACGCTCGTTCGTGACGAGCCGCTATTCCTACGAATTTGCCTGTCCATCGTCCAGAGTCTGTAGGAAATAAGGGCTGGCGAGAAGTGGGTGGGCGTGTGAGATGCATGATATGAGACACAATGTGGTCACTCACCTGCCGAATACACATTGATGGCCACGCTGCACAGCAGGAAAGTTATAGTCCAACGGGTTATGGTAGTCTCGAATTTACTGGTCGTCACTGGGACAAGAAACTCAAGATGGACAAATATCACTCCTGAAACTACGCAAAAAATGAGCAATCACAATTCGAACATTTTCAGACATCCTGGTACTCACCGAAGGTGGCCACGAACGCGAGGCAAGGAAACACGATCGAATATAAACTCGAGTCCCACAGTACGTAGGTACGGTAGATCTGATATTCGATGAGACTCGACACGGCGAGCAGACGAGTCGAAAGCAAGCCCACCATTAGAATATCGGCCATCATGATAGCCCCGAGCTTGCCAGTTTCGTAGGCCGTCTTGCATGAAGTTCTCACAAGTTTAAAGTAAGCTTCCGGGCCGTCTGGGTATACGAGAATCGCCGAGTAAAAATATGCCCAAATGCCAAGGACATTCTGCATAGAATCATCAGCAAGTGTCATTTAATCTGGCCACCAGCAATGCCTTCTAAACTCACCACGGACGCGAAGATGAAGATCCCCACGGACGCAATGACCAACGTCCAGCTCACTTGGCCAGTCAATCTCCGCCTGCTGACCATCGTCTGGATAGATTGCACGAAGAGGCAAACAGCGATCCCTAAGAAGAGACGCGTCCTTCAGCTGCAGCTACCACAGGATGGAACAGGGCAATATGACGCACCATAGGCAAATGTTGTGATCAGGACTGCGAACAAATGCGTGACTACCATGTCACTGGAGGCCATGTTTGGGTATTTGGAACGCTGGGGCAGGACGCTCACCACTGCGGGCAAGGAGAAACGCGTCTGTCAGTGCGAATGAAATTGTAAAAGAATGGTGGTTGAGCAGCGCCAGATTGCTTGCAGCCAGCTCCTCCGCCCATTCTTATCCTCAGCGGTTAACGTTATAAACTGTCACGTCCGTCATACTCCCGCCCGCTCTGCCAATCGATACTGAACTGGCTGCACTCTGGGCAACAAGCACGTCGAAGCACGCAATTTTTGAGGCGGTTGACGATATTTCCTAATAAAGCACTTCTGCAGCACGTCGGGAGCTTTAGTGCGCGAGGTTCGGTGTGTGGTGGCTAAGGGTTTACATGTGGCACGCATGAGTGATATTAGAATGCCGAAGAAGGTTGCAAACTAATCAAGGGGTGGCTGAGATTGTAATTTACAACGTCGACCACTCGTGGGAGTACTGAAAGCTATCTGGCGACTCCAGATCTCTTTCTGGTGGTGGTACATGCCAGTGCAAACGAACTCTTGATAAGACATTCCGATAATTTTTGCTATTATTTGCGTTGACGAATTGTTTGTAGGGAGGGCTACAGAGTGTGAAAAGAGTGTCAAGATCTCATAGTCTTTAAATTCGGTTTTTTCACCTCGCCTTGCGTTCATTTCAACCCTTTGGAATGGTATAGTTCATATGTAGAGAAAGAAATCCTACAGTGTCCTAGGAGATAGCAGCTCGAGCTCCGTACATATCACTATACGACAAGTGCTGATGTCATGGAGTTAAGATTCGACTGCCCCTTGAAACCGATGAAGCTTCCTGAGGAGTTGTAAGCCTTCCGTCAGGAACATCGGGCGAAGGGGTGCTTGGACGAGGGGTGAGACAACAAGGCGTCATAACCTGCTAAGAGAATGGTTTTTCGGAAAAGATTCGGTTCCGGATCTCCCTCCTAACCATGGCGGGGAAGGCGGCGCCGAATTACTCAGCGGTTTCGATGTTACATAGATACAGGCGTATTAATGCTGATATTACCAGCTAGAATACGACGCCGACGTAATTGGCATTCAGGTCCCTCGGCATGTCAATTTGGTTCAAACTTCGGCATGATTGCGAGCTCGAGGCTATGGATGGAAGGTTCGTACATTGTGAACATGTTTTATTCCTTGATTAGTAAATTTGAAGCATGCCTAGCTGTTATTATGGTAGCTTTTGGCGGTGGAGAAAGGGTCGTAACAAGCAGGGCAGAGCATCAAGTGCCTGACTGTTGCGCCAGCCACCCACAATATATGAACCGTGGGAACCACCTGCCAATAATGGGCGCTCCCTCAGGAGCCTGCGACTAATTACTTGCGTATCATTATGAGACCATTGCTGTAGTTCCTACTGGCTCATAGCAGCGTTCGGCGAGTGGCGAAGTCAGTGCGATTCAATGATTACATGGTTTATATACCGTTAATATATACAACCACGTCAGTCTCGCAATAAGTAGCGGCGGGTGTCTTCAGCCTCCCCACCTGGGGGTGCACACAAACTGAACCGAGGCGCGTGGCTTAAGAATGACTTGAGAGCTTCGTGTTGGTAGCGTCACGAGACACGGCTTCACAACGTATGATAATCAGGCTGCAGGTGATGCTTGCAACGCTTGCTTCCTGCACGAGTCAATCAGCAATTGTAAGGGGGAGAGGTGCGGGGAGTAACATACGAGATAAGACGGTGTGGCTTCAACATTCGACTTCAACAAGTAAAGAATTGCGTAAAGGAGGTGCATCGTGGAGTAAATGGCTGCCGATTCAACGAGGATTGTCGCAATACGATATCCCACGCTCGGTCTCGTCGAGACACCAACCGCACGAATTTTCCTGTCCATATTCCACAGTCTATAGGCGATAAGACCTAGCAAAAATTTAGTTTTAGATGTCTAAGATGAGACATGACGCAATTGCTCACCTGTCGAGTACACAGTAGTGGCAAAGCTGCACAGCAGGAACGATATGGTCCAACGGGTAATGGAAGACTCAAAGATGCTGGTCGTCACCGCGAGGACATGCTCAATATGAACAAAAATCACCCCTGAGACTGTGTAGAGGATGAGAAATCAAGACTGCGACATAGCCCAAGTACTCACTGAAGGTGGCCACAAATGTAAGGCAAGGGATCACGATCGAGTAGAAATTCGAGTCCCAAAGTATGTAGGTACGGTATATCTGCCATTGGATGAGCTATAGTACGGCAAATAGACGAGCCAAAAGTAAGCCCACCATCAAAAGGTCAGTCAACATGATAGCTCCCAGCTGGCCGGTTTGATAAGCCGTCTTGCATGGGGTTCTCACGAGTCCAAAGTAAGCTTGCGGGCCTCCTGGGTATACGAGAATCGCCCAGTAGAAATAAGCCCATATACCAAGAGCATTCTGCGCAGGATTATCAGCAAGGGCAAGTTAAGCCAGTGACTTCTAAACTCACCACGGACGCGAAGATGAAGATCGCCACGGAAGGAATGGCCAAAGTCCAGCTCACTTGGCCAGTCAATCTCCGCCTGCGGACCATCGTCATGATAGATTGTACGAAGAGGCATGCAGCGATCCCTAGGACGCGTGCTTCAGCCGCGGATACCACAGGATGGAATAGGGTAAGACGCACCATAAGCAAAACTCGTGATCAACACTGCGAACAAGTGCGTTGTTATCTCGTCAAAAGCCATGTTTGGGTGCCGAAACAATGGGGCAGAATACGAATCTGCTTATAACACTCGTCACTGCATGCATGGAGAGACGCATTTATCGGTCCGGATGAAGCTGTAAAGAACTAATGATACTCTTGGACCTGGGTGAAATGAGAGTAAGTGTCTCGGCTCATGGCAAGGGCATGGCCGAGAAATGACGCGAGCGCTCGGTGGGCAGGACACATGGCCCGCGTGCACGTGTGCAACGTTCACATCGGAGCGCGCGGGTTTTCTGCGCAAGTAGCAAAGTATGCCAGATAGTCCGGGGGGCTGGAGTAAGTGACGCCTTGGCGCCGCGGATATAGGCGATTAGATTCTTGTAAATACGTACGGTTGCCGAGCAGTATCAGGATGGATTTCATCCGTCGAATTCGTTCTTCCGATTACAGACTCCGCGGAGGCGCCTTAATTAAACATTGTCCTATCGCTGTCCCTCTCCCACCAAGTCTCGCAATGTCATTCTATAACTGTATGTGTTCAATCACCAACACTCTGAGGACAAGAGTGCCTGCATGTTGGCCCCAATTACCGAGGGGGGGGAGCGTGAAGGCCATAGTGATTCAATTCGAGGTGCCCCAATTTGACGCTAGTTTCGGCCATAATACTCATCAATAACGCCATGAGCGCCGGGTGGCAAATGCATCTGAACCGCAAGACCTCGCTACAATAAGAGTCTTTGTGGCTCATGAGACTATAGCGTGCCATGCGGATAAATAAATGCTCTACAATACATTGATACAATATTTTTTCTTTGCCAGGAGTGCTCAAACTCTTCATAAATGTGCTTTGAGGGACTCCGCCACACAGTGGTCTGCCATCAAAATTTAGGCCGATCTGAATATTATTATCGGCGCTTCGGACGCTGCCGAGGACCACCCCCCCGGATCCCTCAGTCGTCCCTGGCCTCGAGTGGCTCATGGATGTCTGAAATATTTATAATACAGTCTGGAATAGCTCATAATGTACCCTAGGGGGCCCTGGGGAAAGGAGGACAGCGATAGGACAATATTTAATTAAAGTGCCTCCGCGGAGTCTATAATCGGAAGACCGAACGAAACGGATGAAATCCATCCTGATACTGCTCGGCAACCGTAATACGTCTAAATTCGATGAAAGATCAACACGCTCGAGCAGTGCTAGATTGCCTGCAGCCAGCTCTACCCATTCCTATCCTCGACGGTTATTATTAACGGCCAAGTCCGTGCGCGTCTTCCCTGGCGTCTACTTCTGTACCACGCTGGTAGCACGCGCTGCATCACCTCATTCATTTGCCCCGGGATGGGCCGGGATGTCGCAGAAGCCTTACAGCTTTCTACGCAGGGGATAGCTTCTGCCAAGCTCCGGTTCCATATATCTTTCCATACGAAGTATGATATACACTAGTAGAAACCCGTGCTTCGCTACGGGAATGTGTGAAAAACCCGCGATGTAAGAAGTTGACTGGAATGGTAGTATGATACACCACCGCTTTGTATCCGACATCTTAGCGGCCCATTTAGTCAGCCCTAATTCAATGTCACTGATCATGCGAAAATGACATAACTAAGACACTATGAGTCGAGCCCTTATGTTACCCGGTAACTTTGTGCAGGCCGCGTCGGGGCTGAGGGACCTGTTTTGTATTAATTCACGGCAAGAGCGGCCTCGCTGGGGTGCCCATGCAACGCTTTCTGCCTGGGGTCATTTTCACGTCTGGCTGGTGTGGCTGAACGGTCTCTCTCAGCGGGCCCCCCAAGCCACCACTGTTCTTACTCAGTTACTGACCATATTTTATCTCTGACTCCTTTTATTTTTTTAATAACTACACTAGGGCGGGCTTGGGTTAATATTTAGCCCAAATAATGTTGCAGCAATGTCTGCAGAGAGGGGAATAGCACATGAGCATTTCATGAGTAACACGGGCAGGGCAAAGTTTGGACTTAGACAAATTTCGACGCGCAACGGAGGCTGTTGGTTGCCAAGCTCCGACGCCTTCCGACGCCTGGCGATTTTCTAGCGCTCAACTCTCTGCTCTGACCACCACCACGACAACCGAAAAAGCTCTTTGCTCCCTCGCTTAGCCTCGCTTTCGTCTCATATCTTCAAAGCCACCAAGTAAATGGTAAGCTCCAATGTGTATAGCAGTCAATCAGCTCGCTAATTTGACCATTATTCAGTATGCTGTGACACGTCACCAGACCCCACCACACTTTGACATCCCCTGCAGTCTTTTGCATTCTTATTTACTATTAGCAGTTGCCACGTATATGCATAATATTACTTGTCCATACATTTCAATATATGTGTTTCTTACAATTAAACTGCTCAAGTGCCCTGACCCCAATAGTAATTGAAGAAACAATACTGTGGTCCATAGCTCACCATACATTGACCCTGGCACGGAGAGCTGAGTTTACCGTTTGGGTGACGCCTTGCTGGCCCAGCTGGCCTGGGGTCAAACTGACGTCCCGATCGCGGGGCTGAGATTTGTGTCGAACTAAATGGGCCGTTGGGATGTCTCAAATGCACCCACGGGATGTCCGCCGGCTTGACGTCCGGATGACGTGCCGCCCTAACTCTGGTGTAGTTTGATAGTTTGATGGCCACTTGCGCCGCCACCCCTTCGGGTGTTGGCACTGTGGCCCCAGCACAAAGTGAATATGGCTAGAAAAATTCAGGGTGAGCATTTGAGACATGCACACTATCCAGTCTAGTATACTCCTGTCCGCTCATGCTGATCACTTCTTGCCCTGCCCGTGCCCATGCCAATTTCCATGCCCGTGAACCTTGTTCAAGCCTTGTTCCCGCGCGGCTTGTAGGAGAAATGGATTGCACGTAAATATGTTAGTCCTAGCCCGTGTTTGTGCCCTGCTTTGCCAGTGTCATGTTAGGTGAATGAGTACACAGTACGCCATTGTTACCCGTGTAATAAAATAGCACACCCGTACCCAGAGCATGGCCATGTGCCCATGCCCGTCACCCCCTGTGCCTCCCAGTGCGCTTAGGGTGCTCGGGCGGCTTGCAAGAAAAGCCCATGACATCAGAGAGACCGGTATCCGCAGATGGATATGCTGTAAAACTCACGCCACTTTCGCGATACTCTGCATAAGTATCGCGGTTCGCAATACGGTAATTCAGTTACTAATGACGTGCATGCGGAGACGACCACCACTTTCGCGTCGTGAATTGAGTCCGAACGGGGCACAAACGGGGCAACTCAGTCTCCTCAAGGCCACGTTGTTTATCTCTTATACCATGTGACCGCGTAACCGCGTACTCCTTTATATAATAGATACTGATTGAGTTCAGCAATGCTGTCGAGGCGCATGACCAGCCGGAAGGAGTCGGAGCGCTGAGCGTAAGTAGTGTCGCACATTCCAGATATGTTTTCCTTTTCGAATCAGGTATAGCGCTCTAGTTATCGATGTGACCAGTTTCCGAATGGACTTTATGAGGCCATCTGCGAATCTGTTGCATGCAGGCCCAGCGCACGCGACTTGCAGTTGAGATTGGCATCATGGAAGGAAGGAAGCCTAGTGGCATGCTCACCTGTGCGCCAATCCCGTCCATATCTGGAAATCACGCCACACAGCCGCCGACGGAACACACACCCGCGTTCAAGTTGTTTCTGCCAGTGCCGCATACGCTGATCGTGCGTCTTGCGGCAGCCAACTCACTCGACACTCGCATATCCCTTGCTAGGTGCTACGTTGCGAACTAGTGAAATTTGGCCACATAGCTACCACCTTGACGCACTTGCACTGTCCCGAATTGTGTTACTGGCAAATTGCAATCCCAACAGCTGTTCACTGCTGTTCAGCTTGGAAGTCAGTAGAGGACAAAACTTCAATGATTGCGACGTTGCTGTGCTACCAGTGTACCAGATCAACACAGAGCGATGACTCATGCAATCTCACTAGCCTTCCATCACAGAGGAATCCAAGATTGCGTTAAATCCTGTAACACTCCGAGTCTCCCTCACGTTTTGTTAATGTCTTTCCTCTCTGCCCGCAAGCACCGAAGTAGGCTGGTTAAGATGCAAATCAGGGGCCTAAAATTGGCCCGAATGATCAAATCTGCACGACGTCGATCCTAAACTCGTCCTTCGAACATCACCAGTGATATCTATAAGACTATGTACAGAACTCGGACGCTACTCAGATGAAAGCGTAGGCAAAGTCCGAAATGAAATACACTATGCCCAGAGCTTTGTGATACGGTACACCACCTAGGTTGATCGCGACAACACCAAGAAGCCAGTCAGCGTAAGTAATTTCGAAAATGATAGCCAGTATCAGAGCGTAGAGCAGAGCCATATACGTGATGAAGGCGATCCGGCCTCTAACGCTCGAAGATTTCCTCGCTTGATTTGCTACGATCGTCTTGAACCTGTCAATGCCGATCTCTCCCTCCCACTGCTCATCTGCGTCAGCCAGATCTTTAAGCCGCGTCACCCTCGTTTTGTCGGCATCGTTGGTCTTAAACCACTCGTCCATCTTCTCGGCCTCCTCATTCAGTAACTCTTGCTCCTTTCCAGCAAAGGTCCCAATCATCATTCCCACAAACAAGCAAAAGACCACCAGCAGGAAGACGCCTATAAAGACCCACACCAGAATGTGCAATGATCGATGAAAGGCAATATTGTGCGCGGTCGTGGAGTTCAACCCAATGAACCCAACAATCAGAGCCGAAAGCCCTGGGTGGATTGATAAACGTCTATTGATCTGTGTAAGGCGCTGAGGGACTTACATAAAAAGAACATAATAGTCGTAAAAATTCCCATGAACTTGCGACTCCTCTTCGACGTGGCACAAAGAAGAAAACTATACAGTGCTATGGTGAAAGACGCTTGCAGCATCTTTGCGATTGCTAGCAGCCGAAAGTATCCGTGGCACTGGTTTGTGGTGTAGATTGATATAGCAAGTCGCACCGATGCACCCACGATAGCGACCATGTGGGAGATCCTAGTTATGGCCTCTTTCGAGAGGACTGCTTGCTTCTCCAGGCTCTCTGCGTTCTCCTCTGCGGGGGCTGCGTCCTTCGCATTGGCTTCCGCCTTCTGTCTGAACCGGCTAATAAGATGCAGGATAGGGCCACGGGAGTCTGTCTTGTTCCCTGACTTCCAAGGCATCCAGAAGTAACTGCTCCTTAGAGTGCAGATAAAGTGCCAGAAGAAGAAACAGTAGACTGAAAAATGGAAGGCTCCGTAAGGGATGGCGAAGCATTTGAGCGCCTCTTCAGACTGTATAGCTGCCTCGGTGAGCGCCTGTGAAGAGATATTAGCAGTCTCCACGGAAAGGGACAGAGTAGATGCTCACCATGAATCGAAAAGTAAGATAGCAAGATGCGGAGGGCGATACTACTGGGAGCAGAACAAAGAAATACGATATGTTATCAAGAGGAACAGTCTTCCGGGAGAAAGGAACACGTGTTCAAGAGCTCCAGACCGGCTCATTGACGGAGCTGAGATGCTTTAGAGTTGTGTCGATTGCGAACTTAAAGACACGCTTCGCAGGCACATTGAGCGTCTCTCAACATGCCAATCAGATGATGCACTTCATGTCGGGACTCGCAGTTAAAGCGAGTATGATAATTGATCAATGACATACCAAACACTGCCGTCTTTACACCGGAAATTACGGACGATGGCACACCAGTCGCCACTCGCTCATTGCAATGTAATGATGCCATGTGACCTAGCAGCAGCGTCGCCAGGAGTCTAGATAGAACTGGCATCCCGATCTTTGTCACTTGGAGTTTGAAGGGGGACAGGTTCTCAATGCCATTTATATATCGTACTTGCACGGTGAGGTCAATTGCATGGCAGGATCAAGTCGCGATAGCTAAGCGCTCGTAGTGATCGGCGTATCAACGATAGAACGATCGAAACCTTGAATGGCGATCACAATGAATGGCCTAAGATTCGGAAGAGGCTCGCTTCCGCCCAAGCGCGCGATCAAAGTAATGTAGGAGTTAGGCATGAAGGACCCAGCGGCACACTTATCGCACCTCTTCGCTGCGGACGCCCTGTTGACGCCGTGGCACGTTTCAACATGCAGATATATCACATAGTCGCCGTCTAAGAATGCGTGGATAGCCCCGGCACAGATTGAAGAGTCGTTGATGAAGAGGATTGCAAGTGTAGCACGTCCTTAAACGACGAGTAAACTTCGAGTTGTTTGAGTTTGAGGCTCGGGGCATCTAGGACGGTACCAGTTCAGCGGCCAGTCCTCTGAGTCCCACGCTTCTCAAAGCAGCCACTTGCGCGCTCCGAGCTTCGGACCCTCATAGCCGCTCAAGTTTTATTATTCATGTCGCACATAGAACATGCTCCGCTCAATAACCCTCTGATGCTTTTGGGACCAGTTGACCTGCACTCATATTACACGTTCCATCAAAAAAGCTGTGACGATACCTTTACTTGCATGCTGGACGGTCGGAAAATCAATGGCTAGCGAAGCGCTCAAATTGCGCCCTCCTTGAAATGCAACTACTTATAAGATAGCCAGAAGTCTTTTACTTGTCTCGACTGAACTGTCGCCCTACTTATACCAAGTTACTATCGACCATTCTGTCAACGAGTAATCATATGGCTTCTAGCCCAACCAGAACCACGTCAGCTCCCTCTCAACCGTCTCCAATTGCCACGAGTCATTTTCTGATTTATGAACAGACTGGACGGGAAGCTACCGGGCGAAGAACGCCCATCTCGGAATCTGGTGCTCACCATCGATGGCACTGCAAATCAATTCTTTGGTGCACATGTATGGTGAAAATATGACATGTGTCGAATTGCTTCTTACCACCATCCTCAGCCATCAAACGTACTCGAGCTCTACAGTCGTCTTCAAGACTCTCACAAGCAGCACAGCTTCTATAACAGTGGAATAGGCACATCTTCGAGACCACTGTCAAGGATGCAGCGAATTTGGCACTCCCTGGATAGTAGTATGGATCAAGCAATCGCCTGGTTTGTGAGATGCGATTGAGATCTTCCACGCAAGCTGATCTCTGACAGGAATTTCGACACCAAAATCGTGGAGGCTTACAAATGGCTGGCGGATCAATACCAGGAAGGAGATCGAATATACCTCTTTGGTAAGCATCGCTGCTACACCTCGATTGCTGCCTGATACTTAGGCCTATGCAGGTTTCTCCAGAGGTGCCTATCAGATGCGTGTGCTGGCAGCTATGATTAAGAAGGTATATATATCTTCGTCGTCGCTGTGATAGTTTCTGAGTCGCAGCAGGTGGGACTATTGAAAAAAGGCAATGACTGGCAAATTCCAAAGTAAGTTCTCTGCGAGTGGCCAGTTCTTCACTGATCTTCTGTTAGTGCGCTCTGGTTATACAAGTCAAAAAAGCCCGACGGCGAGAAGGTAGCGAAGCGATTCAAGGAAACATTCTGCATCCCAGATGTTCGCGTTCACTTCGTGGGAGTATGGTAAGTCGTCATCCAATAAATAGCTAGGCAGCGTCACTAAGGAATGCGCTAGGGATACTGTTTCCTCCGTCGGAATAGTGGGAAATAAAGTTCTACCACATATTGACGAGACCAGCCATATCGATATATTTCGCCACGCGCTTGCTCTTGATGAAAGGAGAGTAAAATTTATTCCCGAGTGTATTATGGGCCGCAAAGCTCTCAAAGACATTTCTCCTGAGGAGGAGAGATACATAGCGTTCGAAGGAAAGCTAGTGGAACGTGTCAAGGAGGTTTGGTTCCCAGGCTCCCACTCGAACGTGTAGGTCTTCTTTTATCTGGGGATCTCTTCGACGCTCAGCGTATATTAGAGGCGGCGGCGGTGGCCTCGACCATCTGCAGGCCATACCTTTGGCCTGGATGATGAAAGAGGCAGTCGAGGCAGGACTTCTGCTGAAGGAACCGAAAGCATGGGAGGAGTCGGACGAACCAAGCCAACCAAAAGTACGTCAACCTCTGCGTTGGTAGTATGAGACAGAGCGAACTCACCGGCCGCTCGCTAGACATCTTTCAGTATACACGATTTGCAGCAGAGCAAGCCGCGTAATTCTCTAAGTTTCGTCTGGTGGCCAGTGGAGTTTTTCCCCGTTCACAGACAGAGCCGCGCGAATCCGAAAAACACATCTCATTGGTGGGTGTTTGGGGTATCCGAAAAATTCCACGGAACTAAACTTGATCCCCTCAGGCGCCTGCATAACGGCAAAGGCCGGGCGATATACGAGGATCAGAAGATCCATGCCTCGGTCGTTTTTATGGGGCGAGATTACAGGCCGAGGGCTGTCTTCCGACCTAAGCAGCATGACATTCAATGGGAACGGCTTATTGCCCCGCGTGCGAGGGGCGTCTTTGGCGGCGTCGATAGATGGGATGCGCTTCTCGAGATGGACCTTTTTGAGCTTGATAAAGGACCATCCGGCATTACCCTCTTTCATGGAGGGCACGCTGACCACATCGTGCGAGTTCTAGACAGCCTGTGGACGCTGGCCTCGCTAGGTAAGTTCTCGTTTATAATTTCAGACAATTCCGCCATTTGATTCCTGCGCTAGACGAGGTGGCTAAGAAGTTGCTGGAATCAACGGATAGGCGGCTCATCGATATGTTACAGCGGAGTGAAGCGCGGAAAGGCGAAGTGTTCCTGTCCACTGTCAGGCTACTGGCTCGATTGTCTGTTTTCAGCGATAATAGTTCACGCCCTAGACTGAGCCCTTTTCGCAACTCCAGCACCAGTGCTACTACTCGCCACTCTATCATCAGCGATACCACTCGCGTTGCTAGCACCAGTGACATTGCTCGCAACTCTATCACTAGCGACACTTTTGCGAACCTGAGCACCAGTGACGCGGCTCGCATTCCCCGCACCGGTGATACCAAATTTGTCGACGAACCTGCCAATCAGGAATCTTTGCCGAATACACCTCTATCATGGGCAACAAACGCATTAATCAATCCCGAGGTCATTCATGATGTACTCGAACTACTCAAAGACACTCAACCAGGCAGCGGAATTCCGTCTCTAGCTGCAAGCGCTATAACAGAAATAGCTCCCATTCGTCCGTGCTTCTATTTAACTCTGCGCCTGATTTACTGAATACCCATGCAGCGCAGCTCAGGGGAGAGTTTAGCCGCCTGGGAATAGTCGAAATGCTTGTCGAGATGCTTAAGACATCTAAGGGTGTTACCAGAACTGCCCACCTCAATGCATATGCAGTCACAAATACCCTCATCGCTCTTGCCGCGTATGGTACGTGGGGATATTTGCTTCGCTGATTCGGTGGCTCAGATTATGTCAGACGGATTTAAAAGGGATATCTTTGCTCGTGTATGCGTTTCCAAGAACTTGAACAAAGCCACTGCAGGTGCCTCCGACGCACTGCCAGCTATCACCGAAGCTTCCCCAGATCACTCTACAAAGCTGCGTCCCGACACGCTTCCAGCTATCTCTAATGCCGTGCGAGACAGTCCCACGAAGCCGCATCCCAAATCGATAGGTATATTTCCCAGCCATCAAGCCGATGATCCCAAACAGGCTTCCCAGCCCTCTGGAGCTAGCTTTGATGTCAGTAACGTCACACAACCTCAACCCACGCCGCGGGATTCCAAGCAGTCGCGCCCCAGATCTATAGGTCTGTTCCCCAAAAGACGTCAAACCGACGAGCTCAAAGAGGCTTCCCAACCTCCTGGGGTTAGCTTTGACGTTGGCGATGTTACGCATTCCACTTCGCAGAGTCCCAAGCAGCCACGTCCCAAATCGCTGGGTCTATTCAGAAGACCTCCAACTGGCGAGCTCTCAGAGGCCGTTCAACCCTTTGGACTCAGCTTTGAAATCCTGCCTGGCGCCCAATTTCCCAGACCCATAGCACTTCTCGCCGCGGAAATCGCACACTACTTGATCAACGCCTCGCCCCAGGACTTGCCATATGGTATCAGTGCGGACAAGGCGAAAGAGATCGTCGTCATTAACGAGACTACGATCAATTTGCTCGTAAAGATGCTCGACGATCCCGATCGGTCGTACTCTGCAGCGGATGCACTAGCGAAGCTCGCCGAGCAAGGCACGCTCTTTTATTCAAGAGAATATCTAAATACTAACTTTGCGTTATAGACCGGTATCGCAAGCTTATAGTTAGTAACGCGGATGTCATTCATGATCTCACTCAGGTTATTTGTGAAACAAACGACTCGGCGGTGAACGCTCTGGCGACGCTTGTGAAAACTGGTGCGTCAACTGACAAATCTTCATAGGGATGATGTTTATATATTTGAAACTAGAGCCCGTCAATGAGCACAATGTTCGCGATTCGATTCTTGGATCCTGTGAGTATAGCTATCAGCTAGCCGGGAGACTATGTTGATCTGAACCGTATTTGCGCAGCCGGGTCAGCCAAGACAGAACAGGCCATATTAGCCATCGTGAAGATGCTCGACTCTGAAGCATGCGAGTCAGCGATGATCATCCTCACTGAGCTCGTCTCTCATCGTATGTCTCTTATTTATTATTTATTTTCTAACGATGCATGTCTCACACATCTATATCCAGGAGAAGCGGCGATAGTTATTTTCATGAGCACAGCTCCCAAAGTGCTTATGAAAAAACTCAATGCCAGAAGCCGCAGAGCAGGCGACAAGGCTTTTACCACCACTGACCGCGACCCAGGCTTGTTACCGAAGTGCATTGCAAGCTTGATCCAAGAGTACTTACAATTCAAGGCCAGGAATGATGTCGACTGTCCCTCTGAAACCGACCTCGGCTTGCCTGCTCTCCATCGTAATGGTGCATGGCGTCTGGCGGTTCTTCTAGAGATGGACGGGGTTCGTTCCATCGCAGCAGATACTATGACAGCACTTGTCCAAAAAGGTTAGGGGCATCTCGGTCCATGTTGGCGATACCTACTCACTATCAAATATCCAGATGCAACAAACAGGCAGAAATTGGTAGATCAGCAAGTCCCAACGTTACTTTCTCGGCTTCTGCGGGCCGCGCAGAAAGATTTAAAGGCTGGTCCTGATACTTCGCTCGAGGGCTCCTTGGTGACACAGATCGCCTCCATCACGATGGCTCTCGCAGAAATAGATCCCAAAGGTGAGCACATCCGAAACAACATACTGTCTTGACTCTGAACATACACGGTAAATCAGCCTTTACGCAGCATCTGGGCGACGAGAAGAATCCTCAAGGACCTCTTCAGCAATTGACGGACATCTGGCAGAAACAATTTAGGCCCCGAGAGGTTACCACACCCAATGACGGCGCAGCTGTACCTGGTGGAAGTGCAAATATCAAGCCTACTTCAAATTTGGATCCGTATGGCCAGCAGATAGATATGGTGGCGGCGGCTGTTGCAGTCATGCTCAAGAAGGATGGTGAGCGTGCGCGAAATGGAACAGGACAATGGCAGGAATTGAGGCCTCACGTTTTATAGATGACTTCCGCGAAGCATTTGATCCATCTGAGCTCGTCAAATTGCTTTCTGTGCGGCTTGGCGCACGCTTTCAGTCGGGGACTTGGAACGCTATCAAAGAACTCGCTAGCCACTGTGAGTAGCCTGAACTTCTGCTTGTTCAAAACTGACGAAATTCACAACTTCGAAGGTCCTTTGGATATCACACGAAAACCGACATCCCACGCGCATGACAAATTGGATCAACACGGTGAGCAGTATTGATGCAAGAACTCTTTCGAGTAATCACCATGATTTAATGTTCGCTGCAGATCATCGTTGCTGGAAAGCTGTCGAGAGTTCTGAAGTGGTACCTGTGCTTACATGGCTGGCGCGTCACGGCAACAGCCAGCAAACCGTCTTTGCGGAGCAGTGTCTAGAAGACCTCGCCCGTCTGAAAATCGGGCCTCGAAGCAAGAACTATTCGGGAAATATCTTCATGAACGCCTGCAGGGTATTATCCAGTCCGGTCCGGGACTGGTCTGAGAATGATGGATGATGTGAAGAGTTTGAGGATCGGGAAGCCAGACCTAGAAAGAATCGAGGTCTTATCAGGTCAACACTATTTAAACGAGCGCAATTTTCGATACTATGCAGCTAAAGGAATCAATTTCATTGTACCTCTATCGTGGCATGGTCTATGTAAGCAACATATAGAATTGCCCTCAGTGCATGAAGCGTGAAGGCGTCTGGAAAAAGGGCATCGGGATATCCGTCATATCACGTTCAAATTCCAACGAACTCGGGACTAGCATCACTGCTACGCATTCGCATTCAGTCGTGAGCTTCGCTGTGGGGCGTGTAAAGAAGTACGCACTTCTTCAGTCCATCGAGCGCATCACTGTAGCTAAAAGAAGACGAGTCGCTGATCCTGCGCGTTGGCATCATTGCTGGATTGTCTTCAATTGGGTCTAATAGAGCGTCCAGAATTCGTTCAATAGCTTAACATGTTCCAAGAAAGCACTAAAGAAGTATGGCTTGAGCGCTCAGAGAGATCTCGATAGTCGAGACGATCGATGTTAGCGGGGAAGGTACAAATTGAGTAGAGAAACGCCAGTGCGGCATGACATGGTTTTGCGACCGGCCCTGACAGCTACTGTCATAACGATAGAGCATTTTCAATCGGCCAGGAATCGCCCCGCCACAGGCCAAACAACCGAATCAGGACATGCAGTGGCGGCGGGACATTGTCTTCACGACCAGTGGCAGCAAAAATCGAATCAAATATGAAATTGTTATATGAGCTACGGGTATGTGTCTCCTGTTGCCAGCCATGTTGCAGAAGTATTGAGACAATAATCACCAATGTGCGCGACAATGTGAGACTGAGAGAGTGAGCGCGATTAGTTCGGCCAAAATAGGCAGTTGTTTGGCTTGTGGCGGCTGAGTCCTGGTCGATTGAAAATGCTCTATCGTTATGACAGCAGCTGGAACAGCTTCCTCTCTTCCAGTCAGGTAACCTCAGGCTACACATTTCCATCGACAAACACCGTGTTGCTCAATGCTCATCATTCTTACTATTGGCTGGGTGAAACTGCGCCATCATGAGGTCTCTGGGTGACTCGGATTTAGAGTCTCAGAACCTATATAACATGTCTCTGTCTCCAGACCTCCGGTCTTCGTTGGTCTAAACTTGAGGTCAAACCACAGGATCAGGTGCTGTCTCCCTGCTCCTATTAAGAAACCTGGTTCGTCTTATGTCCCACTACTTCTGTCATACTTACTTAATACCTGCTGCAGGTCCATGATCGTTGATCAAGGAGGTCAACAATTGTGCCACTGCCGAGGACCGGATTTCCGAAGAGATGGACTTCATTACCGCTGCCGACGGGTCAATGTTGCGCACTGAGAATGACACAGTAGGCGAGATGGGTACTTACAAACATGTATGCCGAAGAGATTCAAACTGTGTGAGCTACACCTACTCAGAGCTGACGATCCAAGACACTGACGAATGGGGATTGAACAGGTTCGGGGCGATCGAGGCCAGTGCTCAGGCAATACAGCTCCGGCCAGCACTTGGGAAACATTTGCTATCGCGAAGTGGCTTGGGTCAGGCCGCAGAGATCCATTCGTGGCGCCCGGTTGATCCCACAATTCTCGAGCAAGGTTTCCATAGGTGTGGATGATATTTCAATTCGACGTACTGAGCGAAGCTAATCATTTTAATAGCTTGGATGAGATGGCCCTCCGTAATCACAACATGGATTCCTTGCTTTTGCCCTCTAGCACCGAAGCTCGCAAGGCAGTACCTCTACTATACAGAAAATAGAGTCTGAACACTTCAACATAGGCCAACTTGCCCGTCGTATTCCCTTGTCGGTCTCTGGCGACTTTAGAGCGCGCCATCGAACGGCTCGTGACGGGGTGGTGGGAGGCATTTAAGGGCACGAGATTCGATTTGGCATGCGGTCCTCCAAGCTGGTCTGTCTGTCAAGCGGAAGGGGAGATCCAGAGGGAAATGGTCACTTTGAACCTGGGGTTATCGGATTCTCTGTATGAGGAGGTACGTCGGGTTACGATAGCACTGGGTCTACAAATACTGACTCGCTATCCAGCTAACAGCATTCACGACAGTCATTATACACGGGCCATAAAGACTGGATCCCGATCTTTCTCTGGCATATCATGAGCCCGACACCTGCGCAGCCCGCAACCTCATTGCTCTTGCACTTGTGTCAAAGCATGAGTCTACTATTCGTTCGATTCACGTTTACACAGTCGATGGGGTATGCAGTTGGTTGGGACAACCGCAACGGAGACTCAGACTTCTCTGACAAGATAGACGTATCCGTTGCTGTTGGGTTGGATATAGAGAAATGAAGTTTTTTTTACGAGGTTGGTGATCCGATTTCTATGAAATTTCAAGCGCGCTGGCCTGGCTTGATGCTCAGATACCTGACAAGAGTGGATCCAAACCTTCATCTTTCAGGACGGGCTCGATCATTCAAAGGCTGCAGGGTCTTGGCCTTTTCTGACTGGGTGACGACATTAGCGAGGATTTGAATTTCCGACAGGTTCATTTGAATCAATTTGACGTCTGAATGCACTCCTAGATGGGTACCAGCCGGCTTCGTGTTGCGATAATGGGCTCGCCATGACAGTGGAGCGGCTTTCGGGCCGATTTGCCGGAGGCAATGGCATTTGCTGCAAACACTCATTTGTCAAGACGTCACCCACACCGACGCCAACGCGACCTTGACGCGACTGACAACGTTTGCTTACACTGTGTCCTACTCGCACGAGAGATGCGCCGATGCGCTGCTCGCATCAACGTGGACGGAGGAGCATGGGCTTGCTTTGAGCCATCGGCAGCAACCGCAAAAGCCTAATCCTTGTGAAGGAGCTCTCGATGGAAGGCCGATCCTCGCGGCTTACTCGAATTCTGGGTTTGTTTGCGGTCTGTGCATATTGCGATTGGGTTCGAAGCAAACTACCGGGATGTATGTGCCGAGCGATTTCATTGAATAGGAACCTCTCTGGTGGCTTATTTCGAGCCCCCGGAAACGAATAGCGTCAAGCAGCAAGCCAATTAACTTCAGCAATACGGGCCTTGGGCAGCTCGGGAGGCCTCAGGCTGTTGGCCCCATTTTGACAGCTGCCACCATCGCTACAAATACCGATGCGACGTTGATCGCACTCTCCCGGTGCCAGCGATGTGCACTCACTCGGTCCATATAGAAGTACCTCGATCAACCCTCGTCATACAATGGAAAATATTCACGCTGTGGATGCCTCTAGATAGTATATATATCCTCATGGAGGTCAACAGTCCTCGTCCCATTCACATCTCAGCCCAATCACAAACAACCCACCCAAACCAAGCGCTATAACTCTAAATCGACAAATAACATTAAAATATCTACTCAAGCATCTGCCATCTACCCGCCTATGGATGGCTCCGTGTTTCTGCATCAACTCATTTATTTGCACCGGGATAGACTGGGAAGTCTCAGTAACCTTTCTGCAGCTTTCTACGCAGGGAAAAGCTTCGGTCAGGCTCCGGTTCCAGATATCTCTCCACACGAGGAGTATGACATACCGACTGAGATTCAGCAATGATTTCGAGGTGCATGACTGGCCGGAAGGGGTCGAAGCGCCGAGCGTAAGTACCAAGCAATACCGTGACTTCAAGTGATTGTCGCGCATTCAAGTTCTAGACAATTTTTAATCTTTGAATCAGGTATATCGCTCTGGCTATCGATGTGACCAGTCTCCGATGGACTTTATAAGGGTATCCGCGAATCTTTTGCATGCGGGCCCGGCGCATGCGACAGAAAGGAAGGAAATTAGACGATGGTGTGTTTTGACGGTGCCTTTAGCGTCAAGTTCTGAGTGGTTTCATGGACATCTTAATGAACCTCAGCGTTCAACCTCACGAACATTGAAATTGAGCGTTTATAGCATTTGTTTATCTTAGGCCTGTCAAGAAACGTGAAAGCATTTCACATCGTATATCAACAGAAGATAATGCAAAGTAAAATGTAAGACGCTCGCTGATGGCTGACGCATAGATGTGATATTGGTGGAAAGTCCCTTGGCCGTGACGTTTGCAACCCTCTATTTTGACCCAAATGCACTCTTCACCTTCGACATATACCCACCGCCACCGGAGGGATGAGCAGCTTCACCGTTACCAGAACTTCCCTTGTGCGTGCCCGAGGATGATGATTTACCGCCTGCTCTCAGAGAGGCTGGTATATTTGGACGAACCAAATCGGTTCTTTCATCCTGGTCGGCTTGGTTTGTATTTGATGGGGCTGTGAAGTCCGTATCTTGGGCGCTGGGAATGGGGGAACGCTGTGTCTGGCTGCCTTTTCCTTTTCCTTCGCTCATAGAAGCGGCGCCTGACAGTGAGCCCTTCGGCTGCGGTACTCTTGATGATTGCTTAGATTCGGCATCGCGGTTGGTTTCTGACTAGATGGTTGATCAGCCACATAAGTGCTTTGTAAAAGAGATCGCGCATACAACGAGGCGATAGGTATCCTCACGAGGACGGTTCTTAGGATCCGCCGAAGAAGCCTGCATAGAAGCTCTGTGAGAAATTCGCACAAATGGAATAGAGTAAACGATCTCACCAGAGCCGGTGGAGGCTGCCGAGTGGGTTGGAGTGCTGCAAGATAGACGCTTCAGCAAGATGATTACATTGGAGATAACAATCAAAAAGACTTACCGCTATTCGAATTCGAATTAGCTTGTTGGCGATGGTAGGCCTGATTATCGAGCACTGGCAGTGCATTGTTTCCATATTGGCTCCTTCTGTCAGGTGTAGTTTGGCTAGTGGGCACTCTTGAAGTGTCTCTCATCGGCGGGCTGCTCCCCTTCCGTCTCACGACATGTGGCATAGTCTCTCCTTGTTGCACTGCACTGTCATTTTGCTGATGGTGTCGGGAGGTCCCTCCAATCGTTTCGATGTTCCCCTTTAAATATTACTAACCATCAGCAATAATACTTAAACACCATGATAAGCTCACTCACTAATGACGCAGCAAACGTACTGAACACTTCAAGCGCCCGCTTTCGCGTGAGTTCGGCCAATCCTTTCTGAAATGGGTGTGGGTAAGGCTGCTGCGATCAGAGTATAAAAACAATTTTACTCACGACAGCCTCTGTAGGCCCATAGATATACGTTGATAAGCCTAAGTACAGTCTTTTAGATAAGAAGCTGGTTATATCAAAGCTTTGGCCTATACCTCCGTTGATGCCTGTGTCCAAGGAGTTTGTAAGGCCACCACCGATTTTGTACTCCTTCAGCCAAAGCGAAAGTCTGATCCGATGGAGTTTCAGATGCGGAGAAGCGTTTGATGGATATCTAGACAAGCCAAGTGTTCTTAACCATTACACAGTGAGCAGAAAGAAAAAACTTGCTGGATGATTCCGACATCAAGAATATCTTTCGACTCCGATCTTTCGAGCAGATATACATGTGCGTAAGATGAGGTAGCACGAGACTACGCATGACATTCACCTGTTGACGACTAGCATACTTTGCACATTTCTGATTGTTTTGCTTGAAAAAGAGGCGAGACTTCTGATGACGTCGGGGTCATCCAGACTCGCGAGACTCAAGAGCAGAGAATCCTTGATAAATATTTGTGTCATCCAGGCGGTTATCTGGGCTCAATTCGTCAGTGGCAGCGCGCAATATGCATTTGATGATAAGATACTCACACTGTCAACAGCCTGGAGATTGCCATCTGGTCTGAAGTCGAAGTAGTGGTGATCGCTTAGATAGAGAGTCTCAGGTGTGAAGTTTTTTGTGTTTTCTAGCTTGACGATCGCTTGAAGATTTGCGTTGAGCATGCCTTGAACATCTTCGAAAGTATCAAAAGAGGCTAAATCTTCCGCTAGTTTCTTGTTAACAACTCCGACCATGATCTAGGTGATATCATGAGTAGCGCATGAGGGTGCTTTACGACGAGAATAACTTTAGTATCCACATCGAGATTGTCTAGATCTGTTTGCTGAGGAAATATTGGGGCCAGTTTGCAGACAAATGGTGCAGGTACTCCGGTTGATACATCCTTGAGAACGGGTGAGCTGGTGACGAACATATGACGGAAGACAACATACTTCGGAGACAAAGAACCTCTTGATGAGATTGCCAGCTGGATTTATGCGTCCATTGTTTTCTAGGAATGGGCTAGACATTGGTAGCAGATGATAGAAGAATTGCAACAGGATGAGGGTGACCGATGAGTTGCAAAGTATGGGAGAATAGCGAATTGTAGGGTTGTGAGGAACATTCTTTTAAGATTGCCATTCATGAGCATTCCGACCAATGGCGTGCTGACGTTCATAGAAAGCTAATGCGGATATGAGAGCATGTGCGATGCCTCGTGTGTAGGGTCCCTCAGATAATTGACGCTATTGATTGAGGGTCCAATGGATGGCATGGAGAGATAAGAGATGTAATCCGTTAGTAGACGCCATGTTAGACCTTACTGCGAGCGAGGTTCGTTGGTAGAAAGTCACTAAATATGGAGAGGCACCAGGGGTGCTTGTACTTTCTCTGCCGAAGCAATCACTTCCAAGTCCCATGTCACATATTCATGGCTAGATTGAGCCGCATAGGGGAATAGAGCATTTAGTGCTGTTTAAAAAAGCCTTGTTTCGCATTCAGATCCCAAGTGCACTTGTCCGATACGGCTGCAATGATAGCCTGGCTGTATTCGTGTTGCCATAGACCTTATAGTCAAATTCCGAGCGGGATGTTCCTGACCGTTTGGCCTCTCCTCGGATTCGGCTAAAACTACGCACTTCGGCTGTCTTGCACTGTGCCGTATAGTTCAGAACCTGAAAGAAGTGCCGGCTATCTCATGAATGTTTGACACAGAATGCTCAACTGACCTCGGTATCTTCTATAGACAGATCAGAAGACAGGAGTAATCTTCTCCTGGAGGCGTCTAATATGGATCACGGATCTGGAGAAGAAATCTAAATAAAACTTGAAAGGGAAAAGACGACTTGGAGGGCATAATGATTTGATTGGAACCAACCTTGCATCACCTCAGATCAGGCGAGATTGGATGTAAATGAAGGATGCCAGCAGGTTTTACAGTTTGCGTGTAGCTTTCTCGTTCGAGCTCATGATCAGACACGTTTCAGGGGAATCAGGCTCTCGATTTAGTAGTTCGGAAGCAATGGTGGATGTTGAAATCGGCGGGGGTGGCAATTGATTATTGGCGGTGGCTCAGGCGGTCTTTGTGATCACGATTCGCCTATGGGCAGCCAGCTGCAGAGACTCACGTACTACATATACAGCCAATAATTCACATTTGATTTGAAGCCAGGAGATAAGAGGCTAGAACAATGGAGTGCCTCAATCCCTGCCAGTCAATACCAGCCAACCCGAGCGCATTTGCCATCCCGCTCGATCTACAAGATAGTGATCACAATCACGGAGGCAGGTACGTCAAATGTGAGTATTTCATGATCAATATAAGCGCCAGGGTAGCAATTAATGTCAGCAGGGCTCGATCTCCAAGATTGACTATCACAATCACGGGAGAAAAGCATAAGCCGCGGGCTTATGGCTCTGCTGGTAGCTTATCAACACCCATCCCGCTCGATCTAAGCCCCTCTGCTGCTCTCCATCTATGATGTAGGGCCCCGATCCTGCTCCATGGAAAGAGGCCTTGTTCTTGCCTCATTTCTAAAGCCTCGACTAGCATAGTGATGGGCATGCTCAGAAATAATCATTGCTTATTTATTTGAAAATCTCATATCTTTGATAGAGAATAGATAGAGCTAATGGCCGGCATGAGGATTAAACTTCACTAGAGACCCCTGGCCGCAACAGCCCAGACTGTTACAAGATGTTGGCAAATTAAATATTTAGATACTAGGAATGCGTACGAAATACATGGGCTAAGATCATACGTATCACAGATGAAGGAAAATTGAGGACAGATAATGATGTTGTAATTTTTATTTATTGGAACATTGCATCTACCGAGTCTATCGCTCCCTGTTTTGTTTGGGGTTTGAGTTGATTCTGCAAATAGTTCAATATACGGCAACGTGGGGGTGGGTTACAGAGTGCGTACAATCACTTCTGTGTTCGGTTGATAGGCCCGACAGTTAACGACTAAAAAGCTGTCAGACGTGATTTCAAGAAGAGGAAAAGAGGCCTACCCAATCTGAGACCATTCTTGTTGACTTCTTTGTGAGCAATTCGTTTGCAACTAGCATATGCGGTGACATAAATTCTTAGACAGGAGGTTCAGCTGCGGTGTGAGCCAATTGCTGGACGATTATTTACCTGTAGATTTTGAAATGGGGGTTGTCGGCACTTGGATATCTGAAAGTATTTCAGCAGCGGGTCCCAGACAGTACACCTTTGTTTTATACCTCATCACACCAATTTCTAAGACCGTCTTCTCGATGTATCTGGAAAATCCACGATTTAGCGCACACTGAGTCACCATCGGAGCCAAATTTTTACTCTTGTGACTTGATCGCTGTCAGGAGGTTCTTGACCACCGCGCCTGACCGAGCGACGATCAGTGCCAGCATATCAATGTCAATCTTGGTATCGCTTGGTATATCATCGTCCACACTACGAAGAGATTTGTCCCACCATCGCTTAACCTGTAAAAAAAAGGCTTTAGACTGTTTCCAAGTCTAAACGAGAAATGTATGATACTTCTTCAATTTTTCCTGGCTCCGGCGATCCGTTGAAATTGAACATGCGTTTGTTGGTGTATTCGAAAGTATCGTCAAAATTGCTTGAAGGTTCGATTAACACGGCACATGGTTGGTTATTGAAGCATCCTTGAACGGTGTTCCAGTCAAGTTCCGTGCCTCCCTCCTTGATTTTGAGAAGCGACCTAGTAGCGATGCCTATGTAGGTCTGACACGAAAGCATTAGACAGGATAATGGTTTCAGAGTCACCAAATACCTTGAGCTCGCCATCCATAAACTTGAGACTTCCAAGGTTACTCTCTTTTCCAAGAGAAGGAGCAAGACTTTGGTGGATGAGCATTGCGGGCTCATAATATGTGTTTGTAGTTGTCATGACTTGAAGTCTTTCCTTTGTCTTGATGTGTGTCAGCCATAGCGACTCAGAGAGTATAGACAGACTTACAGTGGAGATTATATCACCCTGGAAAAGTCTGATGAGGCACAAACCATCAAACATCGGTGAGAGATGATTACTTACGATGGTAGAGATGTTGCCACCTAAGCCAAATAGCTTGGCGAAGTCGGATTTGGGATTTACTCTGACCATGTTGGCGAGGATATGATCGAGAATTCGTTGTGGCAAGAGGACAGTTGAAGGGACCCTGGCACATCCATGCCGAGTTTATAAGCTTTGCGACACGCTATGACACAAGCGGATACCAGTGTGACACCATCTGTATTGCTTGATATATGTTTGTGACAGATACATTTCATTTGAGATGCGAGATTCAAGCGCAACAAAACGCGGTTCCTGGGGTACGACAACCAGATGAATATGAGCGCCAGACCGCAGTGCCCGCCTCGTGTCTGAAGGCTTCCGGGCAAAGACTTGAGACCGATGTTCGTATGCGGTAAAGATCATAAGCACGCACATAGCATTCTTTGACAAGAATCTGGACTTATGATAAAATCGATAAACACAGCAAGTGCCTCGTGGTCCACTCGTGCCTACGGCTGATCACTCCTGCACATACCTTATCCAGTGCCCGCTGGCAGGGAGGCAGGGAGGCAGGCGAAGCTTTAGCGTGAGCCCCGCATGATTCACCAGCTTCACATTATGAGATCCAGAATGGTAGTTGAATATCAATGTTATCGTGACACGTTGTCTTGATGTTGTCACTGGCAGTTCTGGCATCTGCAAGGTGAGCATCGAGGGAGAAAGAACTTTTGAGGTGGCAGCTGGGCGCCAATCGGATGCTATTTTGCTTGCATCAATGTACCTCGTGCAACGATTTCCATCCCGCCTGGAAATATGGTTCTCTTTAACCTTAATGCACGTGGTTTGGGGCCTTGTTGTGAATTCCCTCAGACACCGCTGGCACACTGCACAATTCAGACAAACTTTGTGATAAAGGGAGGCGCAGCTCCGAGCCGAAGAAACGGATAATAATGTACTCAGCCCAGTCCTGAATTGTAGAACTAGAATGATTGATTAAATAACTATCGTAGCACATGCACACCTATCGATCATAAGTACTAATTAGAAAATTGCAGGAGGATTTTTGTACACAATGGTCCAACGACCCCAAGCGCGATCACATGATGCATGTACGCTAGCCTTCAAATAAACATTGAATCTACCTCTGCCAGACCCCCCTCAAAGAAGGTGTGACCTAAATTTCGTTCTATATTTTGCTATGATATACTCAGGATAAGATTACGAAGGCAATGAAGAAGGACTGACCAGATAGGACTGCTTTGGCTGGTAATGGCGGTATGTGAGATCTGCGCTCAAGGAGTTCAGATTGTGAGGTGATTTCTCTTGAGACGAGAGCACATACCTAGCTTTATTCCATTGCGATTTTCTTCATGCCATAAGAACCGCTCGCAATTAGCATAGGCGGTGACCTTAACCCTGCATGAGGCGGTGAGATCAGGGCCATTTGAGATGCAGGTGGCGTACCGATATAGTTTGAAGTAAGGCTCGTAAATGTTTGGGAACCTGAATGCATGAGCGGGGTGTATAAATAGGAGAGTCCTTGCAAAATTACCTCAACACAACGATTGAGAGAACCGTTTTTTCCTTGTGCCTGGATAATGAATAATTTAGTAAGTCGCAGTGTTTATCGATATCAATACTTGCCGACTGGATTCCAACAACGATGACAGATCATGGGGTGCCGCACCTGACCGAGCTACCATTCTTGCTAGATCTGCAATGTTGATATTGCATTGTTGACGAATATCTTCGTCCGGAATAGCCCCTTGCCACCATCGTTCAACCTGCCGGTGCATGTGAGATATGGCTTGTAGTTAGACTTAGGCAGAAGAGCAGACCTCGCCGATCAAAGCAGGGTCGGGTGTCCCGTCAAAACTGAAATCATATTCGCGACAAGCGATCAGCTCCCTTGCGACATTGATGGCTTCATTCTCCATCGGCTCAACGTATGGATTCTCGTTGAAGCATCGTTCCAGGCTGTACCAGTCTAATATCTGGCCCCATGACTGCAGTTCCTGTATAGCCTTCATTGAGAATGATATCAATTCCTGAAGCGCAGTGTGTATTATATCAGTCCATTCGCCGCTGGTGAAGTAATGGCCTTGGTACCTTCAATCCATCATCCAGATCCCTGACGTTTTGAGTAAGATTGTGTTCTCTGCCCCAGGAGAGAGCAAGACCTGTATCGACCAATGTTTTGAACATCTTTCTTCATATTAGTGGTTGGTATAGTTCGTAATCATATAGGGGAGCATACATGAATCAGGGGATCGATATGATGATGTGAGAACATAGCGACGAAGAAATTCCGAGTAAGGTGGTGAAAGTATACGAGGGCGGCCAGCTGGCAGAGGCTATCAGGTGGGAACTCTTTCAAGCTCTATGTGATATGTCCTCAAATAACCACTTAGTATCAGGACTGTGAAGACATTGCACCTTTGAAATCACGCACATGAGGTATTAATAAACAAAACAGGAGGGTGTGACGATTGGAGATGGCAGGGAGTTAAAATGCAAGAATCAAGTTGTTCGTAAAATGGGTATGCATCTGGTGCCATGATACTGATCTGTAATCGCATGGCGGAGCTGCTCATCCAAGTCAAGGGTGAGGCTGAAAGGGTTTAAGACGCTCGAAAAACGCTGGATTAGGTGAAGCTATTGTCCGAGATTCACCGCATCCTACCACATCGACGATAAAACCCAGTCATCAATTGCGTGACTGCCGATCACCAACTTTGACACAGTCGATAGCACTTGAGGTATCTGTGAGATGAAAAGCTCTTCGGCATGCGCACCGGTCGAGGCCTTAGAAATGAGACAGCGACAAGCCATCATTTCATCGACCGGAATTGGAGACTCCGGGCCCAAATTATAGATTACACTGGGTGCAGAGGGGCAAAAACCGAGCGGGATGGGTGGTGGTATAGGTGGTGTGTGATGATTAGTACTCGTGGTTGAGGCGTGACAGACCTGACACACATAGAAGCCGCGCCATTAGTACTTACGAAATACTAAATTGGCAAGAGCTTGTCCCGGAAGCTCATCGACTCCGAGTGCTAGTAGATCTGAGACGGGTTGGCTCAAAGGTGCGTACAATCAGCGCAACCTGCCTGGACCCTGTTGCTCTCGCTTGATCTGAATGAGATTAGGGACATAGCCGCAAACAATGACCGTGCTCTAGCATCCCAAAGCCCCCTGGCACCTGCATGTCCGGCCACACCAATCTACACTGCTGGTCGCTGCACCCTATTTTTGCCGTCAGGTATGGGCGTCTCTCGCGGCGCAAGGGAACATATTCTCCTATCTTCCTCGAACACGCCCCCAAAACCTGCCAATCAGCCTTCGATTTCTGAAGAACTGCATATACGCTTTCGTCCGCATTTCTCACGTCTGTGTCGATTGCATTGCAGCCTCTTGAAATGAATTGGGACCAGCTATAATGGGAGTGATCTTAAAAGCATGCATCCTGCTACCTCTTTCGAACACTATTCCTCTGACATCTGACATTCGTGCTGATCGCCCTCATCGAGCTGCAATCTTTTCACCTCCCGCAAATGTCCACTGCCGTGTTCTTAGAAGCTAATGGGTCCATCAGTCCAGCTGGTAATCTCATCAAGAGATTTTTTGTTTCAGAGGTGAGTAAAATTCACATAATCAAACCTCGTACACTTGCCCACCTGCTGTGAAGAATTTAACGACTGGGGCACCCGCACCCTTTGTTTGCAAATTGGCTCCGGTCTTCCCTCAGAAAGACAATCTGGCCGATCTCGATGTCAACATCAAGGTATGTCTGGCCATTCCACCGGTAGTCTCCCCGTTAAATATATTCTTCAGGTTATGGTTGGAGTCGTTAACAAGAAACTCGAAGAGACTATGCATACCTTCAGAACCTTTGAGGACGTCCAGGGGATGCTCAATGCGAATATGCAAGTTGTCGTCAAGCTGAATGCGGGCCGATCTCACTCTCATATCCCTGAAATGCTGGCCCTGCGCGAGCGTTACTACCTTGATTTCCGATCGGACGACAGTCTCAGGGCTGTAGATAATGTTGCGTACTCGCTCTTCGACTGTGTGTTGCTATTGACGTATGCTATTCAGATTGCCCAATGGATGAAATCAGAATTCATCGAAGATCCTCTGCTTTTGAAACTCGCTGGCCTGGATGATGTTGAAGTCATCAAAAGCTTCGCATCATTCTCCAGCAAGACAATCAAGAGCTTGAAAACCATGCTAGTCGTCAATAGGTTAGCTTTAACCGCGGTTTTGTCTAAAACTCTCATTAACTGCATACGAAAGGTCGGAATCGAAAGACATTCTCGATATCGGCATTCTTGAGTATGCAATTGTCGGCGTTATTTGCTCGCGACTCCTCATCTGAACCAAACTTGGCCAGATATCCTTCAAAGGCATCTCCGTATCTCAAATTGCATCGCATCAAACTTGGACTTTGGTTGAAGGAGTACAAGATTGGCAATGGTGTCACCAACAGCCTGGAGACTGGTATTACGGGAGGTATGAAGTCAATATTTGAGCATTTGAATCCCAGCTAAGGCGAATGGATATAGCGCACCTTAAATACACATACGAGCCTTCTGAGAGTATTGTGAGCATAATATTCTCATGCTCCATAAATGTGACGTCTGACACTGTGCAGGGTGGGCTGTCGCAAGCAACGCGTAGACGTGCCGCTGATTCATTTAACGAATTTGCCGTATGCATAGTCAATTTTTTCTGTCTCTCCACCCGATTTAAATGCATTACAGGCCCTATTACCCAACTTGGTTGAGGCGGACTGTACTCTGCGCGAAGCGGTCAGACTGCCACCCGCCTCCAGTCAAGCCAGCGACCGTCATTTGAGAGATTTACCAACAATCCCCGCTGTCCAACCTGTCAATCGGGAATCTGCTGAAGGAAGGACGCATGGATATGCCAATCAGGCTCAGTACGAACACGCAAGGGCTACACAGCAAAATGACAGAGGTATACCTCTCCGTTTCCATTTACACACGGCTATATCACTAATGCATTTGTTGAGTAGTATACCCCGCAGCCCAGACCTCTGCAGTTCTTCCAGTGAGGATAATCTCCCTTAATCTCGAAGAATGAATGTTCTGATCGATTCCAGACACAATCCCCTCCAAATTACACTGAGCGCCCCTACGCAGAGTCTACTCATCCAAATGTGAGTACATTTCTCTTTGGATGTCATAGGCTACTCACCGAATGTTTAGGCTAGCTCTCCTACTGTTACCTCCAGCGATGTTCTGCAACATGAGCAACGCGTAAGTTTTAATTCGCCAAACCTGAGGATTCATGCTCAATTCCACTCAGCCCGGAAGCATCGTGTTTCCACGGCAATCTCAGCTCGCACAATCACAGTCCCAGCCTTCTCGGTTGCAAGCTATTCCTGGGAGCTTCGACGACCAACAAGCTGAAGAAGATGTTCCGCAGACTCAGAGCATAGCTGATCTACACGGTCCGTCGCCGATGGAAGGGGTCGAAGCACAGAACGAAATTTCAGCAGCGAATGAGCACGCAGTCTCCGCCCCAGTTGGCACTCAACCGACAACCGGAGGCGCCGCACCAGCACCAGCTCAGGGCTACATTTCCGCCACGCTTGGCTTCCTCTGGAGGGGTTGAAGCTACCAGCTACGCATGCTGTACACGGATGGCGACAAAAAGCTTACATATCACTGTCTCACTTCCATGTCATACACACACTGTTGCGTATTTATCATGCACTATACAGTTACTTTCATCTGGAAACGTGTTCGGGTTAAAAAATGCTGTAGTAACGGCCGGGCTGTGTGACCGTAGCACCGGCCCGCTATGTAGCACTCAGGAGCGCCCGCATCAGGGAGCTAACACATTGTCTGGCAATGTCTGACAGTCCTGACTGCGCAGCTTAGTGTGGCAAAGGGGGGCAATCCCCGAGGAAGAGGCCACGTGAGGGAAGCGGCGGCAGTGTTCAGGGGTGCATGTGGACTTGCAGCGCTTGAGGCGGGAGTGGGAGGACGGGCGCGGCGGCGATGGGGAGTCACATACTGTCGTTGACCATGCGCCAACGCCGGCGCACCCTGAGCTTTGACACGCCTGGGCGCTGTACACGAACCGTCGATGATGATGCACCGCTAACGCTGGGCATGCTCGCGGCGAAGCCATCCTCGCCTGTCGGAAATACACGCGGGACAGCGGGCACGCCTACACGTGCATTGCCAGCAAAGACGACGGCTGGATTGGGGAGCGAAATTGCGCAGCGCAAAACTTTGGCATTGGAGCTGAGAGAAGGGGGTGGGGATGAGGTGGTTGGATCCCTGGCAAACCCCAAGCGCTATGCCGCGCTCAAAGTAGGCGTCGAATTCCTGCTGGCGGATGCGCTCAAGGACGACATCCACGCACCGCAGCTGGCTGCTGATGTGGTAGAATTCGAGTTGCGATGCAGCTTGTCACGCCTCTAGTGCCGCAGTTGTGCGGTGCCACCATGATGCAGTTTAATGGTGGCGACGGAGCTGTTGCGCGTGTGCCCGGGCAACTGGAGACGCGCACATAGTGCGAAATGGCGTTGGTGTGGATGAGCTGGGCGGAGATGGACGCAGCGACGTGGCGGCGTGGGTGCGGATGGGGGATGCCACAGGGCAAGCTTGAGGGGGGCGATCAGTCGGGCGCGAATGCGCGGCGAGATATATGGCGCGCCTGCAGCAGGGTCAGCGAGAGCGAAGGCGCGGACAAGGGAGGTGCGTACCTGTGGAATTGTGTGCGTGCAAATTTGCAGTAGCGCGCTGAGTGCGTCGGCAGGCTAGCAAACCTCATCCTAACGTGGGGCCTCGGCAAAAGTGCAAGCGGAGGTGGCTCCCTCACGGTAGGCCGCCACATTGGCGGGAGGGCTGCTAGCATCGTCTTCGCGGTGCAGCGCACGCTGGTATCTTCGGTGACGGTTGAGGGACCTGAGAAGTAAGCCGGGATCCCCCTCTATCGAGGGTTCAACCCTTGTGGTGAGTGGTGCGTTCCCCTCTATCGAGGGTTCGTGCAGTAACAAACGGAGTGCGGAGGAGGAGAGGGAAAGTAGCGCGCCAACGTTGACAACCAATGACCACAAATACTCACGCCACTTTCGCGCACAGTGGCACACAGCTTCTACATAGTCTATGTTACAAATGCCGAGTATTTCTCCAGTCTGATGCGTAGTGTTGTCTTCTGTCGGACACCTACATACCTAACACAACCATCATTTATTCGTGATGGCGGGATACTATGGTTGCTCAAATGTGAAATTGAATGTTCAAATATCTACATCCCGTAGCAGGATTGAATTTTTGACTTGCAAAGGAGGCAAAGCCGCAAAGGAGATCGTAAATTCGGCACCAGTTGCCATCTTGGATCGGCCAGTGGCGCTGGTTGACTGGCGGATCCAAGATGGCACAACCTTCCCACGCCGCTTTCGTGTTCTTGGAGGCTCGGACTCAAGAGTCTCATGGGCCTTTCTATAACATATGATATATATCCAGACTCCCGGTTTTCCCTCATCTAATCTTGAGCGCAACCCGAGGAACTGCTAACGACAAGCTTCGAACTTATTCACAGTCGATATCTACCCATTCTTCCTTCCCGCGAAAGCGTGACCAGTCCTCCGCTCGAGGCTCTTTGAACGGGGATGAAATCAAGTCATTGAACCAGTGCTAGGATCTGCTGCTGTCTCCCTGCTTGGTTCCAAAACCTGGTACGTCTTGTGTCCCACTACTTCTATTTGGTCATACTTACTCAGTACCTGCTGTAGGCCCTTGATCATTGATCGAGGCAGCCAATGAATGCAACACCGTCATAGGCCGGATTTACAAAGAGATGAACCTCGTCACCGCTACCGACAGCTCGATGTTGCGCACTGGGAAAGGCACAGTAGCAAAGAAAGGCACTTCGAACATGTATGCTGGAGAAATCCTAGCATTGTGAGTTACACCTACTCGAAGCTGACGATCCAAGACACTGATGAGTGGTGAATGGGTAAGTACGATAAGATCGAGGCCAGTGCTCGGACGAAACAGGCCTAGCCTCCCTGCACTTGGGGCACATCTGGAATCGCGAAGTAGCTTGAAGGTTAGGCCACAGGGATCCATTCGGGGGCCGTCAGTCCCATGACTGATTTTCTCGGGCAAGGTTTCCACGTTAGTAGGTGGATTCACTTTGATACATTGAATGGTGCTGATTTCTAACAGCTTGAGTGCCACGTTCCTCCGTAATCGTATTATGGGCACGCTGCGTTCATTCTCGGACCCCCAAGTCTCCGATGCTGTTGCCTCTATCACACAAAATGTCGTATTCGCGCACCTTACCATTCGCCAACTTGCGTTCCATCTCACCTCCCTGGTCTCCGGAAACGCTTTGGGAGAGGAATCGCGCACAACCATAATCGAGAAGATGATCGAAAAATACTCGGCAGATCTCATCCCGATGTCAACGCCTCATAAGAGCCATTCTGTTCCTTCCGCTACTTCGGTTGTGACACTTATTACCGGGACCACTGGGGCGCTGGGGTCATACATGTTGGAGGCACTTCTGAAGGACGCACGAGTGAGGCATGTCTACGCTTACAATCGGGCTGCGAGAGGCGTGGGCACGATCCACGATAGGCAAGTGGATGCCTTCGAAGACAAGGGACTCGACGTGACTCTGCTGGAGTCCTCCAAGCTAATCTACTTAGAAGGAGACAGCGCGTCTCCCAATCTGGGATTGTCAGATGCCCTGTATGAAGAGGTACGTCGGCTACCTACAATCCAAAGATATAGAATGTTAACACGTGATCTAGCTCAAGGCATCCCTCACCCTCATCATCCATAACGCGTGGAGGCTGGACTTTAATCTCTCGCTACCTTCTTTTGAGCCCAATATTCGCGGTACTCGTAATCTCATCGACCTCGCACTGCAATCACGGCATGCTTCCGGCATTCGGTTCATGTTCACATCCTCGGTTGCCTCGTCCCTTGGCTGGGACCAGACCAAGGGAGATTTCCCCGAGGAGGTACAGATGGATGTCTCAACTGCTGTTGGCTCAGGATATGGCGAAGGGAAATATGTGTCGGAACGGGTATATTGTTCAGTTCAGTCCTCGCTCGTATCAGTGCTAATGTCGTTTTGCAATCAGATTCTCGATAAGAGTGGACTGCAGGCATCATCTTTTAGGATCGGCCAGATCAGCGGTGGTTTGCCTAATGGTGCTTGGGCGACTTCTGACTGGGTACCATCCTTTGTGAAGTCCAGTTTGACACTTGGCGCACTTCCCGATGCACGAGGGGTAAGAATATAGCATAAATCGTTGCGAATTTGTACTGAGCATTGATTTTATTAGGTTGTAGCATGGCTGCCGATGCACACCGTCTCCCAGGCCATCCTCGATGTCGCATTTGCGGAAGAAAGGCCACCCATGGCATTGAATATTGTACATCCTCGTCCCTCTTCATGGTCGTATATCGTCCAGTCTATCAGTGATGCTCTACAGCACGAAGGGGTTATTGAAGAGCCTTTGCCTTTGGTGCCTTTCACAGAATGGTTCGACAGACTCGAACAGAGATCAAAGGGAGCCGACGAGCAAGAGATGAGCCGTGTGGTACGTCTACCTCTTAACAGTGGTGCCATCCTTTTTAACTTTGCGCACATAGCCCGCCATCAAACTCTTAGAATGGTTCCGTGGACTGTCCTCAGCTGATGCCCTCCTTCGCCAGTCCGACTGCAAGAACATCGAGGCTGGAGGTTTGGTAACCCTTTCAACCACCAAGTCTCAGATGGCCGGCTCCACTATGGCTATGGTGCGAGCTATTGGGGCAGAAGATGCATCTAGATGGGTTACATATTGGCTTTTTAAGAGGTTCATTTGAGTATATTAGCTCGACTCTTTCTACCTACATGCCATAATCATTGCGTCACCGCGCCTCCGGCGTGTAAGCATGCTGTTTGCAACTCCCCTTTTGAAATACGAAACACTCTCATCTCGAAGCAGCGATATGGATGCGATGCAGTTGGGTAGCAAAAAATTCGGGTGAATAGATAGCATCCGGGTTCAGCTCCCACGGGAAATCTAGTTGGCTCAAGTCGGGATGACCGGTTGACCGATGACCAGCGCTCCGACCTTCATCAATCCTTCATTCTGAATCCAGCTATATCCTGTAATGACCGAAACCGCATCCTTCCTATCTTACAAAAATATACATACTCATTCCGAGAGCACATGGCGCCAAGAGCCACCACTCATCCTGGATGCCGCGCGTCATGGCTACCGTTTCAACGCCGCGATAAGCAATGCCCATTTCAAGAGTCCTCGGCGCTTAGCGTGCAGCCAGCGCTCGTATGTAAGGCCTAGGTGGGGACTTGTAGTGCTATTGGGTGCCTCCTGAAACTCCAGATCGCCGAATTTGGAACACAGCATCGCGGCATTGGAGAAGTTTCAAAGTCCGATCTGAACACGGACTTACAACTCCTCAGTCCAAAGTTGAAGGGGAGGGAGGGCCCCCTCTTCCAGTTCAAAATCTGTGTTTTCTTAGTTTTAGACCAAATCGGGCGAGTTTTGACACTGCCCAGACACTGCCACTCTCCTTTTCAAGCAGCTAGTACTTTCATTCTCCGACTCAAATCCCTTTCGACTTCATTCCTCTTGTCGCCGAGAATCACTTCATGTTGTGCAATCCGCGCTCGTTACGGATATAAGCCAATTGATAGATTTTTCAAGCTCCGATGCAGTTTCGACGTTCTGAAGCTGGCTTTTCAGATGCTATGGAAGGGCATCCATATGCATCAGCCGATTCAGCTTTGCTTTTCTGATCTGTCATACTGTTTTCCCGACTCCGAGGCACCGACCCCCGCCAACATGGGCTTTAAAGCCGCGATGTATCGAAAGAATGTAATCATTTTACTCAAGATCACGATCACCTCTCTACGGATAAACACAAGATGTCGACGGTTCCCATTTACCCACCTCTCGATGGCTCTCTTAATCTATCTGGCCTGACCGACTTCAATGCCCAGCATAATCCGAGCCATCCTGCGTTTGTCTACTCGTATGCTCCAGGATCTCTCACTGAGGTGTCTTTCTTTGAATATGGACGTGCAACACATCGTGCAGCGCAAGCTGTACGCCCAGGACGCGTTGGTGTGGATGGCGAAGTTGTCGCTGTAATCGCCAACGTTGATACGTTGCTGTACAGTGCAATATTTGGTGGAATGATCCGAGCAGGCGTGGTGGTGCGTTGATTAGACAAAAACCTACATCTCTACCAGAAACTTCTGACTCGCAGCGCTTATAGCCGTTTCCAATGTCTCCGAGAAATTCGCCAGAGGCACTAGTCGCACTGTTTGAGAAAAGCTCCTGCCATCGCGCGCTCATTACGCACGCCTCTCTTGGGCCTCTGTTGAGCGAGGTCAAGTCCCTCCTGTCAGTAGATTACCCGCTCATTGTGGAAGAAATTCCGACTTTAGCTCTATGCTATCCGTATTTGGGCCGGGAGACTGCTGATGACCCCTGCTTTCTGTACCCTCTTTCAGAAAAACCGCATTCGTTGGATGATCTGGCGTTCTTCTTGCACTCTTCAGGCAGCACCGGGTTTCCCAAACCCGTCCCTCAGACAACTAGGACCGCGCTTTCCTGGGCCAGAATGGGTGAGCTCGTTTCGGTGGGCGTTGATTGCTGTAATACACATACTTACACTTCCTCGGTGTCAGAGGTTGTCAGAGATTTCCGGGGGATAAGAATAGCAGCCATGATGTTTCCTCCATATCATACAACGGGTGTCTTGGTTCAATTTCTGACCAACATGGCCTCAGTTTGCTCCGTGGCCCTGTACCCTCCAGCAAATTTCGAAGACCATACGAAACCTCCTATAATTCCAACGAGTGACAACCTTATCGAGCATGCAAAAAGGACGCATTCTGCTGGCATCATTAGCGTCCCTAGCTTTTACGAGACCTGGATCACCCAGCCGGATATCGTGGAATGGCTGAAGACCATGCCTATTGTCGTGGGTTATCTCCTATGAAATTACAGCGGCCAGGCTGAGCTTCTACCACAGCTATCCGGAGGTGGGCCCCTAGGCATTAACGTTGGCGATTCACTGGCCAAGGCAGGAGTTCCCATTCGGTCAGTCTGGGGAGGTACAGAGTTTGGAACCCCTGTTGCTCTCGTTGGCGACGAGGAGCAACAGAGACTGCGCACACCAGCTGACTGGAACTACCAGTGTTTGAGTAAACTGGTAAATGTGCGATGGGCTCCCCAAGGCGACGGAACTTTCGAGTGCCAGCTGCTTGTAGGTCACCGATGTTTTAGACATGGTTTAAAAACGTTTTAAACCCCTGGCACAGGACACGGAGCATTACAAGGTCAGCGTAGAGAACCTACCAGACGTGAAGGGTTATGCTACAAGGGACCTGTGGGTGCCTCACCCTACCAAACCAAATTTCTGGCGCATGTAATAATCTTCGTTCGGCTTGGACGTGCCTTGTACTGACACATACCCGGTTTATCCTAGAGTTGGGAGGCTTGACGATGTTATTATTCTCGCTTCGGGCGAGAACGTGGTCCCCGGGCCTATGGAGAGCGTGATCGTGTCGTCGCCTCTCATTAGTGGCGCAGTGGTTTTTGGGAGGGGCCGAAGTCAAGTCGGTGTGTTGCTAGAACCACTGTCTGATGTTGTCGTTGGCGAACTTGCAGATTTTAGGAATAAGATCTGGTGAGTCAGGGTCCTGCTTATTACGCGCATATATCTTTATAAAATCAACAGGCCGGTGATCGAGGAAGCTAACAAAACCGAGCCGGCTTTCGGCCGAATATACAAGGAGATGATACTCGTGACAAGCGCTGGTAGACCGCTGCCCCGCGTCGCAAAAGGAACGGTGGCAAAGCAGCATGCCGTTACACTATATCAAGGTGAAATTGATGCGCTGTAAGTGCTCCCATTGCAACACGTGCATTCCTTGTAACCTAGAGGATTAGATACGAACAGGTTGATGCGAGTTTGAAAGCTGCAGCGAATGTCAATCCCCCAAAGACGTGGAGCCGTGGTAACATCCAAATTTGGCTCGAAGCTCAAGCCAAAGACATCGTATCAGGCAGGGCCATCGCAGTTGACGTTGATCTGTTTGAGCAAGGCTTCGACAGGTAAGCAGAGCTCTCATCATGCCTAGAAAATATTAACCGAGCGGATTGGATAGCTTGAGCGCGACGTTCCTGCGCAACCGGATCATTAGCACTTTGCAGAACTCCACGAAAATGGACGTATCTAATGCAGCGAAAGAGATCACCCAGAACTTCGTATTTGCGAACCCAAAAATTGCACAACTGGCGACGCGGATCGAAGGGTTTGTCACTGGCAACAGTGTCGGCGCTCTTGCAGACGCATTGGCCGCCGTTGAGGCAATGATAGATCAATACTCAATAGGACTAGACGGACCTGTCGCCTCCGCCAGCAGCATCGAGTCAACCTTTGTGGTGCTTCTCACTGGAACCACAGGAGGCCTCGGCTCTTTCCTCCTCGAGTCGCTGCTCAAAGAACCCCGTGTCACGAAAGTATATGCATTCAACCGCCCGGGAAAAAACTGTGCCACTATCCAGTCACGGCAGCGCGCCGCGTTTGCAGACAAGGGCTTCGACGTGGACCTCCTCACCTCGCCAAAGCTCGCGTACGTTGAGGGTGACACCGCGCACCCCCAGCTCGGGCTATCCGCCACCTTATATACGGAGGTGCGCATCTGCCTCCATGTTGCCCCCCTGAAACTCATTTGGTTCCTCAGATACGCAATTCGGTCACAACAATTATTCACAATGCATGGCGCCTCGACTTCAACCTCGCACTCGCCTCCTTCGAGTCCAATGTCCGCGGCACGCGGCATCTCATCGACCTCGCGCGCCAGGCCCGCCGCGCCCCGCGGTTCCTGTTCACCTCTTCCGTCGCCTCCGCGCAGGGCTGGGACCAGGCGCAAGGCGCGTTCCCGGAGGAGATGCAGACTGATGCAGGCGTGGCGTTAGGAGGCGGGTACGGCGAGGGGAAGTACGTCTGCGAGCGTGTGAGTTCCCGCCTCTAAACATTGCCGCATGTGTTTGGCTAAAGCTCGGGCAGATCCTTGCGAAGAGCGGGCTCCAAGCGACCTCCTTCCGCATCGGCCAGATATGCGGTGGGCTTCCCAACGGCGCGTGGGCCACGACCGATTGGGTACCGGCACTGGTTAAATCGAGCGTGGCGCTGGGCGTGCTGCCCAGCGTACAAGGAGTGAGCCTATCTGCTTGCTTTTCACCCTCTTCCTTGTTGACCGGTTTGAGCAGGAGATCGCGTGGCTCCCGATGCACGCAGTCTCGCGGACGATTTTAGACGCCGCCCTCACGCCGGCAACGCCATCCCTCGCGCTGAACGTCGTACACCCGAAGCCGGTGCCGTGGGCGGTCATCATGCGTCCACTCGGCGAGGCGCTTTGCCGAGCCGGGGTGACGCCCGCGCCACTGCCCCTGGTGCCGTTCGCGGAGTGGCTCGCCCGGCTCGAGAAGCGGGCGGCGCACGCAGATGAGAACGAAATGAGAGCCATCGTGAGTCCCTTCTCCTTATCGAGAGACGAGGCTGAGCAGCGCGCGGCTTGTCCAGCCCGCCATCCAGCTGCTGGCGTTCTTCCGCGGCTTCGCCGCCGCGGATGCCGCGGGCGGGTTCCCGGTGTTCGCCACTGAGAAAGCACAAGCCGCGAGCCCGGCGCTGGGGGCGCTGCCGCAGATTGGGGCGGGAGAGGCGGAGAGGTGGGTGGGGTACTGGAAGTCGGTGGGGTTCTTCTTGTGAGCTTAGCATGGATAGCCTGGCGAGATTGTGTTTATGCAAATGTATTGTTAGTGTATTACTTTCATCGTAACCTTATGCAGTTCGAAAGTGCGGCGATATCTTGACGCTGAAATTGATTTGGTAAATGTACCTGAATCAAGGGGGCCCTCGTATGGCACGAAGTCTTGGTTCTTGAGAAATGAGGCGATGCAATGAAGCCTGAGCACAAAGAAATTGCGAGGAAAATCAAATATAGCGGAGTCTGAATTGCTCGACAAGGCTTGCAACTTGAACCAGCAGTTTAGGCTGCACCGCATACGTAGCATCAATGAGGCGTTGTGTGGCTTCGCCGCTGCGCGTCGTGTGACTCGGTCTTCCGGCAGCCCGCCCGCGGCTCAGAGTTTAGGGGAAGCTTCGATGGCCATGTGAATGCACGATCAGGACGTGGCGATTCTCAGTGCAAGCTGATAACGATCGTGTGGCTGTTAAGGATAGTTTTGCGCTTTGACTCAGGGTCTTTGCGGATGACTGGGAAAGGCTAGAAGATTAATAAAAGATTAATGTGACGATTGACAACGGAAAGTGATGGGCAAGTTAGGGATCACACCAAAGTTACCACACATCCGCTAGGTGATGGTGGGTTGACGACGAGCAGTTTGGCAAGTAAAAACGACTCTAGAGCTATAACATGAGAAATATTGCAACTTTTCGCAGCGCTTATATGGGTCCGAGGATGGCGGGTGTAAATAAAGATAGAGAAGGGATGTTGGACGGTGGCGTGACATTTCGCGCTGCGATGGCGGCGGGAGTTGAATTCTATGTCTGGCCACCAGGACCCCGAAAAGTGTCTTCTCCGCCTGCTCTACAACTTGAACCTATCTTCATCTTCGCATACCTCTATGTACTCTACAAAAGAAATCTTCCAAGAAATTCAAATTCCTCTAGGCGTTAAGACGCGCCGGTGGCCTCATCAGCTGCGTTGCAGTGTCGCTGGAAAAGGAGGGTGGGGGCGAGTCGGGGTCCTCAAAACTTCCGATCTCATTTGACGCGGCCCATCCAAAATTCAGGCCGATAAACCGGTCAGAAATGCGTGGAAGTTTGCCCAACCTTCCCCCCAGAACCGCCCTCCAAATCCCCTCGCCCCCGGGCCCCCCTCCTCATTCCTCCCTCAAATCCCTCAAATTGCCCCCTAAATTCAGCATCAAATGTCGCGAGACACCTCGGGCCACGATGCCACCGACTTTGAAATGTCCGATGCGCGCGAAACATCAAAACCAGCGTCCACGTCGTCCGCACCAGCGCTTGCTGCGGACGTGAAGCCGCCCCTCACCTCTCCGTCCGGCTCAACATCCTCGACTCACACAAATGACGATGACGACGACGATTCTGATGACTCTGAGTCTCTTGCGGACGTCGTAGAGGTTATAAGTGTTTCCAGTCGTGAAGGCTCGCTCGAGCCCGCGACCGAGGGCGAGGGCACCGGGACCGTTGTGAAGTCCGAATCCCGCGACAGCGCCTCCCCTTCCGCCAAACCCGCCTCCTCCGCCTCGCAGGCGGGCCCCTCTACCATCCCTGCCACCGTCAATGTCCTCACCGCGAAGCCGAAGTCCGCGCGGATAGTGAAACCGCGCTCGCCCTCCCCGACGCCGCCCCCGCCGCCACCCCCGATGCAGACGATCCGCCTCGAGTTCCCGCTCGGCGGCCCGGACAACTACGAGGTGCACATCGCGCACCTCGCGCGTGACTCGGGCCAGCGCGCGCCGACACCCGTGCGCGTGCTCAAGCCGCCGCCGGAGAGCGATAGTGAGAGCGAGAAGGAGCCTGAGGCGGGCGGCAGTAAGCCGGTCTCGAAGGCGCGGAAGAAGGTACGCTCTGCATGTGGTTCTCGGAGTATATGCATGCTTATCTGACATGTATGCAGCGGAAGAGCGCGGCAGCGGAGTATTACGATGTGCATGACCCGTTTATCGACGACAGTGAGCTGGCGCTCGACGAGCGCACCTACTTTGCGCAGACGAAGCAGCAGGGGTTCTATGTCTCCTCTGGAGAGGTCGCATTGCTCAAAGACAAGTATGTACCTTTCGCCCTTACCCCTCTTCGATGCTTCTGCGGCATATATGCGCGCATATAGACCTACTCCATCTCCCGCCTATACATTACTGTACCTACTGGCATTCATCAACTTCCCTGATACACAGACACTAACCCCGCCGCTCCTCAGGACCCCACGAAAGATCAAGCCCCGCAAGTCCGGCAAGGCCGACGCAACCGCCATCACTGCCGACACAGGCTCGGGCACCAAGGACGCGCCGATCGCGCTTGGGTCCGACGACGAGGGCGCAGTGCCGGGGCAAAAGCGCAAGCGGTACGCGACGGTATGGGAAAACGGAAAGAAGCGACGCGTCGTCAACCAGGTTTGCTTGTCCTCTTACTTTCACTACGCTGCATGCTAATGCGCGACGGGAGCAGGAGGACTTCCATCCAGACATCCAAGCGGCGGTCGAGGAGCTCAAGCGCGCGCGCGACAAGGAGGACTGGAATACGAAGGGCAAGTTCCCGCCATCGATCAAGCCGCTACTCGCGCAGACCGCGCTCACCGCCGTCGAGCGCGACGAGTACGACGAGCACTTTTTCAACCTCATGGCGACGCTCTTCCCGTACAACAAATTCACCATCACCGTGAGTCTGCCCCCACACCGCACCACATGCGTGCACTCACTGACCACGCGCACAGAAACTCATCAAGCGCACGATCTTCCAGGACCACGTGAACCTGCTCAATCAGCGGCAGGTCGAGCTGCTTGCGCAGCTCGCGTCGGTGACCAGCGCGGGCTTCCCGAAGGCGCAGGAGGAGTGGGAGAAGACCGTCGCGCAGTGGGAGGCGCGGCAGGCAAAGCTCAAGACGGACGACGCGAGCCCCGCGCTCATCGCGCCGTCCATCAGCGCGCGGCAGAGCACAGAGGACGCGGGGAGTGGGATGGACGTCGACGCGCCGCCCGCGTCGCAGGCGGGCCCAAGCGCGGCGGGCAAGGCGGGCGTGGAGCCGCACCCGCCGTCGAAGAAGTACCGCATGACAGAGCAGATCAAAGGCATTGTGTGGGCGCTAGTCACGCTCAGCAACGAGTGCTGCCGGCTCGAGAACGAGAAGAAGTGCGTTTGTTTGTCTCTTTTGTGTGCTGGGACGGCTGGCTGATTAGAGCAGTCAATTAGAGGGGACAACGGCCCAGGTCAGCGAGCAGGGGCTACGGAAGAACCTGTATCAGAAGATTGTCGCTGCGTTTCCCGAGGGTTGGATGTCGTCCGGACAGATATCACGAGATGGTGGGTCTCTATTGCACGGCCATTCTGCAAGAAGTGATGCTGACGTTTGTTGCAGTGAGCGCAATGAAGAAAAAGCTCGAGAAAGAGGCCATGGACAACGAGACTTAACTTCTCTCATCCTCCTTTTTGATTACATTCGTTCTCTTTTCTATCCCCGTCATTCTTCGCCACCCACCATTTCATCGAACTTATTCACTTCGTCACCGGCCTTGTGTTGCGCCACGCTCGTTGATGCTCTCGCTGTTTATCTACTACATTACATCTGTATTTGTCAAACTGTCACACTTATTACAGCTCTTTGCTCTCTAATCATCCCCGTTTCCGAACTATTCGCGACTGTGATATTGTTCGTCCCATTAAATGAGAACACAGAGAAGGCGTCTGAAGCGTGACGATCTCCAGAGTTACATTCGATGAATCCACCGGATATGTGGCTTGCCTGCAGGAAATTGTCCTCCGCTGGAAGCGGATTGACGAAGGGTCATAACTGCGGTCATTACTTGCGGATCATCTGTATTTCGTGGCAGCAAGACAAGCAGGGGAATGGCAAGCTGAATGCCTTCGTGAGGTTTCAAAGGTATGTGCGCCCATGATTTCTGCCATGCATCTGTAGTCTTGAATTTAGGTGCCATCTCGTGCATGGTGACCGCGTCGGGTTGTGTGAAATCGAGCAACCCCATATTGACACGCTTATCTTCGGGATGCAGCCCCTGGTAATCAAGTAGGAGCATGCGTTCGCGAGGGGGCGAGACTGCGAGGGGCAAATGTTGCTTGAAGGCCCGAAACTCTCTGGGCTCCAGCTCCATGTAGTCAAGTGCGATTATAAAATTGAGAAAGCGAAGTTCTTCGCTGGACAGGATCACAGTTTCTGGATAAAATGTGATTGGTGGTTGGCCACGATGCGCACAAACAAATCAATATCGGATGAAACGAACCTCGGCCAGATGAGCACATTTCCGAGCAGAGAGACTTGTGCTCCTGGACCCAATGCTTAAGTTGGCAACCCTCGCCGCAGTATTGCACAAGCTTGCACCCAGAACATCTGCGAAAGGTGTGTCCGCTGTCGCTTGCCAAACACTATAGCAGGAAAAGATGAGAGTTAGGCATTTGACCACAATGGTACGAGCATCATACGTAGGGATTCGCACAACTCAGTGCGTATTCGTGTTGTGATTTTTGAACCGTAACCCATCCAGAAACACGTTTCACTACCCTCAAGACCTCTTTACCGACAATGGTGTTTGCATCTCCAGGTTTCGATGACCATGATGATAGCCAAATCTTGAGAGGGCGGAGAAAACTTTTATAAATCAAGAATCTATCAAGAATAGATGGAAGCAAGTCGGCGCACAAAGGTGCAATATGCTCATGCGAGCCGTAAGAATCAGCAATGTGGGTCATGAGAGCCATGATGTCCGTTCCATTTAGCTGGACAGCACAGTTGTACTCACGGCCCGTGTAGCGAAGATACTGCTGTAAACAGAGCAATGTTGTGCTGACGAGTGTCACGGTTGTGAGCGTGGGCGATGGCCCCTCGTGTGATCTTTCAGCGCGAAGAGCCAGTGAAAGTATGTCAACCATGATTATTATGAATGCTGGATGGGATAGCAGTGCTTTTTTCAGAATCCCGCCGTGTGGTGACATCCCGATGAGCTGAGACATCATAAGCGCAGCATCGTGTTCGATACCCTCCCAGTCTGGCCTCGTCTGTTTCAAGTTGGTCTTAATGCGACGTAATAAAAGCCTTGCCACACCGTCTGCGCCACCTGCGCATTGAGACACGATTTGTGAGAGAATGGCGTTCGACCGAAATTTGAGAGGGGAGGTTGGTACAACATCGGAGAACCACGGGTTGGTGAAGTAGGTAGTTCTAAAGCCATTCGCCACTGAAAGATCCATGCTTTCGTCCAGCCACATAGTCGCCATCATCTTCTTCACACCTTTCGTTTCATTTGCCAGTATGGAGAGCGGTGTCGGCGGATCCGCACAAATAATGGGTGGCAATATGCCAACAAGCAGCTTGTAGCTGGCTTTGTTTTGGGCCGCGTCGGCCTCGCTACCAGAGACAGATTTGGATCGTTGAATATTGCGAGAAATTGTCCGGAGCCAAGTCCAGAGGCTAGGCCAAATGGGAGCGATTTTGCCAGATGCCCCTTCAAGCCGCTCGCGGTTACCGTTTTGAAGGATTACTTCAAAAACGTTTAGCAGAAGATGGACATATTCTGTGACAGGATCTTGTGGTGGGCATTCGAAGCCATAGGGTGGAGTGTGCGGAGAGACGTTCAACTTCCACCCGTCAATGGCGCGGAAGAACCACATGGGAATCGTTCTCCCTGCTGACTTGTTCGTGGCATTTCGAGCTAAGTCGCCCCAGGGAAAGGTTCCATAATCCTTTTCCATTCGTGTGAGGGGGAAGCCCTGTCGAGGCGAGATATCATAGCAGTGAGATTTTCTTAGCAAAACCGGTGTATGTACAACCTTTTAAGATCTGTATTCACCTTGAGGATACTGGAGCGATTTTGGAATGCCATAAGTATGTGAGTATCGTTGATTAGTATCGCTAGAAAATCAGATGGCAGCTTGATGGCAGCAAAGCTGCAAGAGTATGTGTATACGTAATCATTTCCTTTCTCGATCGGCTAGCGCAGTCTCGGACTTCGGACCGGGATGAACTTCCGACAGATTTCCAAAATCAACGAAATTCATACACAGACGACGCAGCACTGGCAAGGAAGAGATTGAAGAGCCCTGCTGCGCTGGCGATGGGATTGTTGCGTATATTTGACATTCTGAGGTGAGAACAATCTCTATTACCCCAGTTGGGGGAAGGTGACAGCCCAGGTGACAAGCGTAGGCCCTCGCAGGCCTCTAAAGATGCACGTTGCATCGTCCACCAGGCACAGATTTCCCACTGTGCTCAATGTCCGAGGAATTAGGTGTATATAGCTGGCTATAACAGGCTATAACTCGTGTGCGTACTTGTTATATGCCCGTCAGCTAAGATTGTAGCAATTAGCTATGAGGGGTCCCTGAGCTTTTTGCGCTCCCACAGATGTCATCGATATCGTGGTTGGAAATTCATAGGCATCACCTCGACTGGGTCGAAGGCGCCGACTTGCGTCGAACAATTTCGACGCTCTACTCCCGGAGATCTACCTCAAGGCACCCCCTGCTCAATTCTTAACCTGCTGCGACCCGCTGGATCTAAGTTTGCGGATTCTCCATGTGGGGCCCAGGATCGCACATTTATGTCACTTTAGCTTCGACTACTACGGTAACGAAACGCCCCTGATATAGGATCGATATATCATCTTCAAGATTTAGCTTGGGCTTGGCCACTTTGACGACATACCACGACTTTGTTGCTCGCGATGTCACTTGACACTTCTCTCGCAGGCGAAGCCCTCGTCTTCGGGTACTTCATCGCTGCACTCTTCACTGTGAGTACTTGCATGGGGGGCGACAAATGCACTCGGCTCATTAGGCATAGGTCATCGCTTGGGATCTACTGATCTGTATTGCTGAAGAGCTTCGTGTGGTCTCTACGTGTGGTCTCAGCCCTTCTATCGCGGCATACCTTCTATCTCGGTGATTTACCGTTCTTTCCCTCCTTATTTATTGACACTGAGCCTATAACCTGAATCCAGACTCGGCACATTAATATTGAGCATCAACAACATGGTGTTGATAAGTGATTATTTAGCACCCCTTAGCTTTGAAGGAGTCTGACGTTCTCTTTTCCTAGGTGCTTCCATATCTCATTGCCTAGCGATGTGGTATGTGACAAACATCGTAGGCATTGTCGCCAGTACCGCAACGTCCTTTCTCTTCCTTCTGAGAGTGCGCGCGGTATACGAGAAATCTAAGCCGATTACCCTTCTCTTTGGCGTCTTCTGGCTAGCCATTCCGACCGCTAGCGCGTTAGTCTCAATCTCATACGAAACAACAGTGAGTCGGTGTGTCTTGATCCACTGGGGCTGTTCTCATTTATGATTAACAAGCGTCTGCCGTCGGGTCGGTGTAGCTTCACTCCAACCAAATCTCTGGCACCCATTGTGTTGTGGACCAAGGCAGCGTATGACACATCTGTATTTGCAGCCATTACTTGGCGCATTATTTCGCGGCATGCCGCAGATCGCGCCCACACAACGTCAATATGGCAGTCTTTTGGGGGAGACGGGCTGCCTCGCATTTACAGGGATCTATTATATGGGGGTCAGCTGTTCTACTTGTGAGCATATCATCTACACTGCGTTTCCATGGCCTGCCCACTAATCATGGACCGAGCTAGTCTTACCATTGGCGTGACTTTTACGGCGGCTTGCGCTTTCTCCCTTCCGATCCCAGCAATATATCGTCTGGGCCTTTCCCAGGCCCCTGGCTCAATTGAAAGCATAATGGCTTGCAGAGTATTTAGGAGAATTTGCTTGAGCGCGAGATATTCTGGAGAGGACCTCCACCCGCAGGAAACTATTATTTTGACCACCCTTTTATCATAGACTGGCATAGCTTGACCTACTTTGACTTGATCTTTGTTCGCATATTTTAGGTCTCCTTGCGTTTCAGGCTCGCTTGAGCGAGTCTGAACATGTCACACAGTAACTTCCCTTAATACAGTTGATCCTACTGAGTTCGCACGAATCACTTACGCGAATAATATTCAATATAGCACTCATTAGCATTCGATATCACTGTACCGCTAGCATCATTCTAAAGACCAGGGATACTCAATCTGCATCGCATATTTTATCTTCAACGCCATCGCTGGAGTGCAGCATGTTCAGCGTCCAGTGGATCCTTCGTTGCATGCAGGTCCAGGGGTGATCGATCGAGCAACGTGGCCCTTCGATAACATTCACTAAAAGTCGCGTGAACGACATAGACTTTCCTTGTCTCAGCCTGTCTCAGCTGACGTTATACTTCGCTCTTCTACGTACTTGATCGTGGACAGCAGCTATGCCTCCACGTCGACTTGGGCAAGGAGCGAACCACCGGGCTCGATTGTGTCAATGAGCCCCGCACAGCCCTTCATCCTAGGATAGCACATATAAGCATATTCATTGCTTTGAGAGATGGCAGTCTTCCTTCCCCTCCCCTCCTATGTCTGAAGAAAGGCTTTATAAACAAAAGTTCCGTGTGGAGCAATGGCCCACAAGCAAGGTCATCCTGTACCCCAGCAGAGCGAGTGTTGAAAGGTGTGTGCCGTTGCAATTGATAGTGATTCAATCTGATCCTTTTCGAGGTATTCAGGGTTATCAATGCCGTGAATCTCAAGGTGAGTTTCTCGGTATGCGATGCTTGAGTTGATCCTAATATCGAGCAGCCTGGTCTGAATGAGATAACCATCTCCGACCTAACGTCCTCGGCAGACCCTGACTCTATCCGAGTCGCTGGTACCACAGAGGGCCATCCTGCGCGCATAAATGACCTCACTATCGATCACGTCAACAATCCTTATACTTCAGACAATGCCTCGGATACCGAATCGGAAGACGAGAGCGAAACGGACGAAGAGCCAGAGCACTTGCGGACAGCAAAGATGGAGCTTGACGAAATTGCCTCCAAGATTGCGGCAGTGGCTGAGAGGCAGCAGTCAGCACGCAAGCAACTCAACCTACTTGAAGACTATGCGACCAGCCTCTCTGGGTCGCGCTCCAGAGAAACCCTAGTTGACCCAGAGACGATGAAAAAAGCCTTGGAGCTCTATAACAGCCAGCGCGCCTCACATTACACTACATTTGACCTTTGCGCTGCCGAGGACAGCAAACTACAGAAGGACTACATGCAAAAAACGAAGGTCTTGGAGAAAGAGAAGCGAGCCTATGCGAAGACCTTGCGGTCAAAGAGGGAAGATCGCAAAAAGAAGCTAGCAGAGCGGCAAGAACGCCGAAAGGAAAAGCTAGAGCAGCGCCCTGAAACTTCTGCCCAGGTTCTTCGAGTGCGCATTACCATCGAGATCCCTTCCCCCGATATTATCCTTGCACGGACCTCGAGCGACTCAGGGGTGTTGGATATCTTCCAGGAGGCCGAGCTTTCACTCACGTACACGACTTCGTCTGCTTCCTGGACGCCTGTGTATGATCTCAGACTCGACACCACAAACCCGTCGCTTTCAACGCTCACCTATCGAGCCCACTTTACCAATCGTACTTACGAAACATGGACCCATGCACTCATCACCCTTTCCACATCGCAAGCATCTTTTGGTGGCTTAAACGAGAAAATCCCTCAGATGGAGAGTTGGCGGGTGACAGCGGGAAGGAAGTGGGACGCTATGAATGCCGAGAATGGGGAGAATGGACTTTATAGCCTAGCTGAGGTCAAGTTAAATGAAGCTACACAGGCTACGGGTAATTGGAATACGTGGAATATGGCGCCTGGTGGAAAGCCCAAGAAGGTTATGAGGCCCGCCGCGCCTCAAATCATTTACGGCCCCCCACCCCCACGCGTACCCCCACCCCCACCTTCACGCCTAGGCCCACCCCCACCCCCACCCCAACCTGTGGTCGTCATATCTTCATCCCCATATGAAGCACGTCGAGAACGCCGTAGCAGAAGTAGCAGCCTGAACAGGAGCCGGTCTTACCGAGGGCGTTCTGTCTCCCCAGCAATGCGCCGCTCCGTCTCACCAGCCAGGCGCGCACGCTACGTCTCGCCGCCTTTTTTGGTACCCTCTACAGCGGCAGAAGAACTGGCCGATTGGAATACTATTGTACATGCGGGAGAGCCTATGCAACACTCACTAGCTGGTGCTGATACTTATGGGTAGGCTCTGCACTCATATACTAATTATGATGAGTGCTTACCTCACCCTTCCGCAGGTTTACTACAACCTATGAACTTCCTACCGCTCGAACCATTCCCTCCTCGCCGCTCATCCGTCGGCACGTCATTGCCGAGATCCCCCTTCCCTCGATAGCCTTCACCTATATTATCATCCCGAAATTGAAAGCTGCAGCTTTCCTCAAGGCGAGGGTGACCAACACGTCGATTGTTCCTCTCCTTCCAGGCCAAGCTGGGCTCACTCTAGATGGAAGCTTCATGGGAAATCTTGCCTTCCCGAGATGCTCACCGGCCGAGACCGCCGTCCTTGCCTTAGGTGTTGATCAGAGTGTCAAGGTTGAATATGAGCGCCCGAGTGTGATGCACGCAGTCCAGGGCATGATACTCATGGGCAAAGAGGAAGTAGGCGCCTTCAAACGCACGATGCGGATCACCAATACGAAGGCTTCGACTGTCAGCTTGGTGGTTCTCGACCAGGTACCAGTACCCGATGATGAACGCCTCAAAGTCAACATCACGCATCCCCGAGGCTTGAAGAATGTCAATGATGTCGCGAACGGCGTGGGCGGTGAAGGAAACTCACCTAAACCACCGGCCCCCGCGTCCACCGCTTCTCCTCAAAGAAAGGCGGAGGATGTTACCGAAACTGCCAGTGTCAAGAGCAAGACCTTCAGCTTCCGCAAGTCCAGTTTAACGAAGCCATTGCCGCCTGTGCTGCCAAGCTCTAGCCATGCAGCACCGCGCACCACTCCCGAACCGTCTTCTGCCAGCGGCGCCATGTCTTCGTCAAACTGGGGAGCCGCCAAGGCAACTCTGAAGAAGAACGGCGAAGTTAGATGGGACGTGGACTTAAACAAAGGTGGATGTGTATCTCTATCATTAGAATGGGAATGCAGAATCCCGAGTGGCGAGGGCGTCCAAGCAGTTAGCTAAAGTCGTATGCCGCAATTTACGCTCTCATCCCACACAAACATCTTTCATTTTACCAAGCAGTGACGTATATTAATGCTATTACGGAACGCAAATTCCAAATTACCGGCCACAGCCCATTGAGGCCATTGTTGCGGGCTGACCTCATTTTCGACCGATAAACTACTCGGGTACGTGATCATGGCGATTCCACTCGACAACGATGAGACATCGCAGATTCAGAGCCGCAGCGGTCTCAAAGATCACACTTCCTAGAGATATCATTTCCTGTCCGGATTGTCGGGGTTGGGTGACATTGTTACATAGATGCTTGCTTCGAACATCGAGAAAACCAAGTTGCAGTTGTGGCGATAAATTTAATACCGATAGAGCCACCTGATATGAGGGGCCCTATACACTACTCGGTTGTATCGATATCGGCTCGGTGTGGGCGTATGAAAAGTGCATACAGCGAGCATCACTTGTGGGTCACGGAGATTGCGAGGCAACGTCACGATGAGGGGGATGGCGAACTCGGTAGTGGTGGACGGCCGCAGGGGCATGTGTGACCATGACGCTCGCCATGCATCTGTAAATGGGAAGCAAGGTGACATTTGGTGCATGGTGGCGTCCAGATCGTCTCTGGGAATTTCGATGACCTGCCGCGTTACACGCTCTTTTGGATCCCATCCGTTGTATTCCAGGAGGAGGAAGCGTAAGCGATTTCCAATTCCCCCAAGAACGCTATCAAGAGTGCACTGATCTCGGAAAACCTGGAACTGCCCGGGCTTCAGTGCCATACAATCATGCGCGATCACATGTGTGAGAAAGCGAAGGTCAGTGCTCGGCATTGTTAGAATTTCTGGATAGACAACACGTTATCGATGGCGCTGATACAAAAGAGTTAAGACAGAATCGTACCTTGATTGGAAGATCTCATTCCTGAGCAGATCGTCTTGTGCTGATCGAGCCAGTGCCTTTTCTGGCAAGCCCTGCTGCAGTACTGCACCAGCTTGCATCCAGAGCACATTCGAAAACCATGTCCATTATCCATCTCTGCACACTGCTGCGTAGATGAGAGTCCCACGCAGAATTAGGTTTGGACTCTCGTACCTTTGTGTTACCACAGTCCAGCACATAGTCACGCTTTAATCCCTGGATGTCTGCCCATTCGTCCACTCGACGGACAAGATCTGTGAGCCACTTGCTGATTGGACTGCCATTAGCTCTAGATTTCACGGGTACCGTGCGCCGTCCTAAAAAAATATTGCGCCGCAGAGTGTTGAGAAACGTTTTCAGAACACAAAATTTTCCAAGGGTTTCAAGCAGCTGTGTCGATGGCTCCGCAAGATCTTTATCCAAGTTCGGGTAGTACATGTTTGAGATTTTGATGAGAAGGGCAATGATGGTGTCGGAATTTAGTTGAAGAGCACAATCGTATTCGCGGCTTGTGCTTTCAACGTGCTTGAGGATGCCATGGAGTGGAAATTCTAGACATCTCGCGAATCCCTTGGAACGCTGAGCCCCCTCGACCTGCAAAAGGAGGTGAAGTACAGTGACCATGGTTGCAATAAATGACGAATGTGAAAGTAGCGATGGCCGCAGTAGTGCACCGCCAAATGGTGCATGAAGTTCCTCGTCCAGCTGATTCATCATAAAGATGAAATCAGACTCGAAACTGTCCCACTCCGGCTTCACCTGCGTCAAATTATTCTTGATGCGACATAATAAGATCCTTGTCGCGCCCGCGCCGCCCTGACATTGCTCTATGATGTGTGGGAGGATGAGACCCTGCGGAGGATAGGAGATTGATTGATTATTATACGAAGCTGCTCTGAATCCAGGTGCGGGGTCGGCATCGCGTCCTTGCTCGATCCAGATATCCGCCATCATACTCTTCACCCCGACGGTATTCCCGACCAAGATGGATAACGCAGTCGGCGGCTCTGCATAGAGAAGAACATGGAGAAATTTTACTAGTACTGCGTAGACGGCCGAGAAATTTCTCGTTTCCATTGCGCCGAACGAGGGCCATTTTGATCCTCGAAGGTGAACATGGATCGTTTGCAGCCATATCCAGATGCTGGGCCAGATAGGAATGATGGCTGTAGATGCCACCTCATTCGCACGACGGCTCCCTCGAAGACCCAGGTCAAATGCTGTAATCATGAGATGGACGTATAAAGTAACAGGATCGGATGGCGAACAGTCGAAGCCGAACGCAGGTGTATAAGGAGCTATTGATGCTTTCCACCTGTCGATGGTATGGTAGAAGAATCGCGGGGGTGCGCGAAGTTCTGGTGAGTAAGTCTTCTTTGAATATTCGTTCAATTCTGGGACAGGAAAATTTCTGTATTCTTGCTTAATCTGTTGGATCGGGGATCCCTATCAAAGTCTCGTTCAGTGAGAATCTATAGTTGGCAAAAACGTGCTGCCATGCCCACCTTGAACGACGGTATACTAGTATTCAATGCCGAATACCATGTAGTATTGTTTCCCGATTTTCCAGCATTATCAGCTGCAGCTGAGATACCTGTGGGGGATGGGCTCATAGTGGTCGTGATCAAAACTTGAATTAATTTACTACCAAGGCACGACCGAAATCACTGATGTCACTGTGACAGGCGGATGCAATCTGAGTCGCAACTGACACTAGACGAACTTGCGACTCGAAGTCTCGGATACTTGGATGGAATAATGTGCATATACACTGAGAAGTGTGTGTGGCGTAGCTGACCGGGTTAGGTGATTGCATACCACCAGATCAGAGTTGTTTCAAAGTTCGGATGAGTGGGGGGTTGTCGAGTAAGAGGAATCAAGAAGCACGAAAGGAAGAGTATTGCTGACCTACTTGTCGACATCAGACATCCGTCATGGGATTGCCCTAGAACCCGTCCCATAGATTTTGCAAGACCTACTCTGGGGCCATACGAGATAGGACAATCGGCATTGCAAGTGACTGAGTTTGGGATATTGAAACGTAGGATAAAGCCATATGTCAGAGATGTGGCAAGTCTCAGAAGCAGCAAAAGTCTATATGCAACCTTTATTAATTCATTATAATACGAGTATGGAGTATGGATGCCGAAAGCCCTCAGCTAAGGGAAGCGCTAACGCAGCTCCTGTAGCACAAACCCTACGAGGACAAGTCAGTTACAAGCACTCGCAAGTCAACAAACAAACACGCACCAATCTCAGGAGCCGCCTGCTCAAACTCCAGCCGACATCCCGCGCATGCCAGCTCCACTGTCAGATTGAACCG